>MU786847.1:12193-68388 GCA_026770625.1 Nicotiana glauca | reverse complement strand
AATGCATCATGTTGCATCAATTTGAAATCAAAATCAAGTTTTCCCCTGAGTCTACAAGGGTCATTCGTGGTACTAAGGTTGTTGTCCAATGGTGTTGGGTAGTTGACAAATATAGAAGGCAAATATGTGAATATGGTTACTAATTCTGGTGCAATCAAAAGATGTTGTGTGTTTTCCTCAGATTGTTTAAATGCGTAGTTTGTACTTGGTATGTTTTGAAGATTGGAATGACGAAGACATTTTATTCTGCTATCCAAACACTTTATCCTTTGTTAACCCTTTGAGCCTCGATTATTTTCTTGCATACCCCTCTTTCGGAATCAATAATAAAACTCGTAAACTCGAACGGGGAAGTGAGCGGAGAAGCAAGAGAAAAATAGTGAAAGGAAAGGAAATGAAAAGAAGAGAAAAGAAAAAGAAAGCAAAGAAAAAGCAAAAAGAGAAAAGAAAAGAAGAAAAAAAAAGAGAAGAGAAAAAGAAAAGGCAAAAGAAGAAAGAAAAAAAAAGAGAAAAGAAAAAGCAAAGAAAGGAGAAGGAAGGAATGAAAAGAAAAAATGGAAGAAGGAAGGATCGCAACAACAAATGTAGTTGCCTGAACTACGTTTGACTTGATCCCGGAAGGGTACGTAGGCAGCCTCTTTGAGGTTCAGTCACACCAAACCAAAAATCCAAAAGTCTCCAAGAATGAAACTGGGGCAGAAGTTATGGTTTTTGTAAGAAATATGATTCCAAAAGTTGTAGTTTTGAACCCACGTTGAATTATTTTGAGCCTTTATACCCTCCTTTCTAAATCCCATCCAAAATCCCGCATTACGGTCCAAGGAAAAGACCTTCCGACCAGTATTTGAGAGATGGCAAGTCAAGCGAGCAAAGGTGAATCACATCAGGGGCAACACTCCAGTCCAAACAAAGGAAAATGAAGAATTAGAGAGTCATGATGATGAGAACCACCACGGGTACTTCAAGATGAGAGAAATCAAAATGAGAGAGTCTTATTGGTGAAAACCTTCACGAGCACCATAAGGCGACAGTGAGTTGAAAAAAAAATCATCAAAACNCTCTGTAGGTTTCTTGTTAGGAATCGTCTCTTTCCATTTTCCTCCATTCTATTCTTCCCACCTTGTTTTTTCTCCCTCTTCTTGAGTCTGTCTGGTCATAACAAGTGAGAAATGACTTCAAAATTTGCCACCAAGATAATTGCACAAAATGGAATCTGGCCAGCACATCAAATTGTCATAAGTCAGGAAATAACATCATACGTAATTGGGTTGCCAGCAGTCAATATGCTTTGGGGATCCTTGGTAAATACAAAGGCTCGATATACGAACAACACAACAAATGAAGGGCGAGGGTAAACAGATCAAAAGAATTCCCCGTGATAGGATTGACAAAGGATGGTACACAAATGACAAATCTTCCAAAAAGAAATCAAAGTTATCATGGCTAGCGATGGAACAATAGACCTCAAGGGCAAGGCCGGTGTTTAGATCAGAAAAGAGTAACATGTGCACTGAAGTTGGTAACAATTAAAATGCTTTGGGATTCATGCGAGACACAAAGGTTGGTAAGTGTCAATTCAGGAGAAATACAACAAATAGAAGTATGGGAATTCGAACGGAGAAGAGGTATATTCTGACAAAGGAAGTGGTCAGTCAAGGAACGATTAAGGTCATCGAATGGAAATCAAAATGAAGGAACAACAAACCTCAAGGTCAAGGCCAATGTTTAGGGCAATAAAGAACGGCATATACACGGAATGGGGGCAATGGACATGATTTGGGATTCATGTGAGACACAAAGGTTGGGGAAGTGCTAGTTCATGCAATGCAAATAGAGGATATGGGGTCTGAATGAAAAAAAAGGTATTTTATGTGATAAGGACGACAAAGAAAGGGGCCAGTCCACAAACAGGCAAGGTCTTCGAGTGGAAATCAGTCATCATAGGAAGCAAAGGAGCAATCTCCCTCAAAGTGCAAGGCCACAAACCAACCACCACATTTTAAACTAACAAGATTTTTCTTTGTTTGAAACAGGGGCAGAAGTTTCGTTTGCTTCGGAGAAACCCTCCGTAAGGAAAGGCAGCACCCAAACAGGTATGACCGGAAATTCTCACGACCCTCCTGGAAAATGGGAATTAGTTTAAATTTCAAAACAATCATGAGTAGCATAATTTATCATAAATGTACCCCCAAAGGAAGATAAGTTGGTTTCAAAGTTTGCATGCTTAAGATAGGATTCAATTAGGAGTTTTCAGGACCCTCCTGGATAATGGGACGTAGTTTTAAGGTCTGTTTAGATAACAAGATATAGTGGGAGTAATACCTTTAGAAGATATAACTTTGGTTCATAATTGTTAGGAGTTATCAGGACCCTCCTAGATAATAGGATTTAGCTTTCAAATTTTTCGTGATATCTAGTAACATAATTCAATTAACACTAACAACTGTACCCAACCACCAAACTGGGGCAGAAAAATTTCCTTGTTTGTTTATTTTGTTGCAGTCAGGAGCCCACCTGGAGAACAAGGGAATACTTTTCAAGTTCAGCAATCAGGAGCCCACCTGGAGAACAAGGGAATACATTTCAAGTTCAACATTCAGGCACCCACCTAGAGAACAAGGGAAACGCAATTCAAATTTTAACTTTTAATTTTTATATTTTATAACATACTGTACCCAACCACCAAACTGGGGTAGAAAATTTTCTTTGTTTGTCCATTTTGTTACAGTCAGGAGCCCACCTGGAGAACAAGGGAATACTTTTCAAGCGTCAGCAATCAGGAGCCCACCTGGAGAACAAGGGAATACATTTCAAGTTTCATCAGTCAGGCGCCCACCTGGAGAAGAAGGGAAGTACAATTCAAATTTTAGCTTTTAATTTTTAATGTTGGATAACATGATGTGCCCAGTCACCAAACTGGGACAGAAAATTTTCTTTGTTTGTCTATTTTGTTGTAGTCAGGAGCCCGCCTGGAGAACAAGGGAATACTTTTCAAGCGTCAGCAATCAGGCACCCACCTGGAGAACAAGGGAAGCACAATTCAAGTTTTATCTTTTAATTTTAATATTTGATAACATGCTGTACCCAGTTACCAAACAGAGGCAGAAAATTTTCTTTGTTTATTTATTTTGTTACAGTCAGGAGCCCACCTGGAGAACAAGGGAATACTTTTCAAGTTCAGCAATCAGGAGCCCACCTGGAGAACAAGGGAATACATTTCATGTTTCAGCAGTCAGGCACCCACCTGGAGAACAAGGGAAGTACAATTCGAATTTTAGCTTTCAATTTTTATATTTTATAACATGCTGTACTAGCCACCAAACCGGGGTAGAAAATTTTCTTTGTTTGTCCATTTTGTTGCAGTCAGGAGCCCACCTGGAGAACAAGGGAATATTTTTCAAGCGTCAGCAATCAGGATCCCACCCGGAGAACAAGGGAATACATTTCAAGTTTCATCAGTCAACCTCCCACCTGGAGAACAAGGGAAGTACAATTCAAATTTTAGCTTTTAATTTTTGATGTTGGATAACATGATGTGCCCTGTCACCAAACTGGGGTAGAAAATTTTCTTTGTTTGTCTATTTTGTTGTAGTCAGGAGCCCGCCTGGAGAACAAGGGAATACTTTTCAAGCGTCAGCAATTAGGAACCCGCCTGGGGAATACATGCATATACTTCAAGTTTTAGCGGTCAAGCATCACTCGGAGAAAGGGCAAAACACTTCCGAATGCGATTCAAATCAGCAACAAAAGAGGCTTGCGGGGAGAATGCAAGTCAACAGTCCAAGATGATCAACAAAAGTTAGCCATGATCTGAGAAAAAGAGAGAAATCCAAGAAGTGAATCCAAATATAGAAATTGATGAAAGATGTGCGCTTATCAAGACATGGTTGAGGTCACAAGCACTACATGTCTGGTCTTGGTCCGGAAAAGCTGAGGAAGAACGAGCTAGCACCTACAACTGGCAAGTGTCAAGGTTCAAATCCAAAGTCTTCATGAAGAACCATTCAAGACCCAAGATCAAGCTTCAGAAGACTTATAGATAGGAATCTTGTAACTCGTAGTTGATAGGTTTAACTAGTCTTTTTCATATTTTGATTTTTGATGTAACATCAAGGTCATGGACCGGAACCTTGGCGGAACGACACCTCGCTCGGCTCTCAACCTCGGTACTCTATCACCTCATTCACTTCTGAACTACATGTGGCCTGATTCCTTTATAGCCAAGGATATGTAGGCAGCTCAGATACCAGGGCCCGGTCATATTCTTCTTTCTTTTGGTCTCCTTAAATAAGGGTCGGGTCAAAAACCTGTCTAGTCATTCTTTGTCTGAAAACTCTCCGCGTTTCCAGTCAAAGAGGGGCAGCTGTTGACATGTGATTTTTTACCCTCCCCAAAATTTTACCCATTTTTTTTTACCATGTAAATATTTAATTTAGGCCTAATATAACCATTTCAATTATTTTTGACTTCTTTACTTTATTTTCATCATAAAAATGAAAAATACAAAAATAGTACTTTATATTTATCTTTATATAAAAATGAAAATTACAAAAAAATAGTTATATTAATATTTTGTAGTTGTTTTTAAACTTGAAAATACAAAAAATAGTTTTGTTTTAGTTGTCAATCTTATTTTGATAGTTATTTTGCTTACATAGTATTAATTAAATAACTTCGTGTTTTTATTCTCGGTTCCAGGCAAAGAATAACATTTGGGTTCAAACGACCCATTTTTAGGCCCAAAATTCGGACATAGCCCAATACCCATACCCAAGCCCACTACCCTAAAACCCTAAAATAAACCTACACTACAATATATACAAAATGAGGGGGCAGCTTTCCGGAGGCCTATCTTCTCGCCCATCTTCTCGAGAAAACGCAGAGAACATTACAGACCACCCCCACCCCCTAAAGATCATCGTCTTCGTACCATCCCAAACAACCCCGTCGATTAACCTTCTAACATCCATGAAAGAAACCTGAGAGAGACGAGAGACGAGGAACAAAGCTAAGCTCACTATCGTCATCTTCTTCACATCACTGCAATGTCGTTCATCTCCGACTAGCTACGACTAAAACAGACTTGTTCCTCGCTTTCCTTCACTCTGTCTCGCTGTTAAACAGTCCGACAACAAATTTGGCCGGAATTCCATTATCGCGACCATTATCCTTGTTTCAAATAAGTCTGGAAACCAGCCTGAAAATCACACACACGCACATGGACAGATTTCCGAAACATAGAGCTTAACCGAAGTTGAGAATCGTTTTGAGTTTGAATTCGTTGCTAGTCGCCGATTTGAGGTTCGAATCTGTGAATCCGTGTTTAGTTTTGCTGTTGTCGATGGTTTCTATTCGAGACTCTATTTTTCGGCCATGTAACGCATCCAGAGGTTCTGAGATATAGAGGTCAATTTCTGCTTTCTCTTTGTTCAATTCGATTATGTTCTCATAATTTGTTCGAGTGAATTTTTTTTGTAATAAATCGTGTTATATGGTTTTCAGTTTGAACCCATATGTTAATTTGCTCAATTTAGAACTTTCAATGGAGCACCTCAGTAGTATTTGCTTACTCAATTTAGTTCTGTTGATTCTCATTTTTGTTTACTCAATAGCTTCTAATAATACCCATTGGTTAAATAAGCTTCGATAATTGAATTCCAAAGAAAATGGTCTTTAAAGATATAAGCTTGCTATTGTATAAACATTGTTTGTATGGCCAATTGTGATTATAAAGCATGGGATTGATGAGACATTTTGAGGTATGAGGTTTTATTGGAGAGGAATGTATTGATTTGATGGTGAAGGTAGTGGGAAGTTGTTTCAGTGTAAATTCAATGGAACTTGAGAAGCAGGTTTGTACCATGTTTAGGCCTACCACACACGGGTAGGCGAACCTTTAGGCACATAATTAAACTATCACGGGTACGGTTCCCGTGATAAAGTTGTGGTATTAAATTTCGAATTAGTTTTGATTATGCATATCCGTAGTTCACGCAGTTGAATGCTTTTTCCTTTATTAGAATTGAGGCGTGCCATTAGCACAATTGAATCAAATAGTTATGGCCCTCACAATTAAGTCTTGAAGTTAGAATAAATGAAGGTGCGCCGCGCCAAATAAAATGATAAATTGTGTGGCCCTCATTTTAATTAGCTTTAACTCAACCATAGAATCCGAGGTGTGCCATTTAGCAAATTTTCATGGCACTCGCAAAGTTAAAATGCCATGATATAAAATTGGGTTCCGAATTAGGAAGCGGGTTCAAGCTATAAGGGTATTCCCTTTTGTTTGAATTCGGACTTGAATTCGAGGCTTGAATTTATATTTGTAAAGTGATTAGCCTATAGAGATTAATAAGAATAGAAAAAAAAAATTTAGTTAGCTTTAGGATTGACCTTTAATAATAAAATGAGACGAGCCTCGCCAAATAAAATACGATTGCGGGGCCCTCATTAATTACTTAATTAAAAATATTTAGAAATTCGGGACGTGCCATTTAGCAAATTTCACGGCCTTCCCCAAAAATAACAACACGTTAGTCTCTTTAGACGCGATTTTGATAAAATCACATTCTTAAACTCGGGTGTGCATTTTATGCGACCCAAATCCAAATCCTAAAATGTTGAATAATAATGTATCGAGGATCCGGGTGCATTTCATGTGACGTGATACGAAAATACGTTCTTAAACGACGTTCACTTTCTTAAAATAAAATAATTTGACAAAAATCGGTGATTAATTCCAAAAAAAGGCACAAATAGGATAATATGTATTAAAATCAAATATTTTAGCCAAGTATAACCGTTGAGCGACCGTGCTAGAACCACGGAACTCGGGAATGCCTAACACCTTCTCCCGAGTTAACAGAATTCCTTACTCGGATTTTCTGGTTCGCGATTGTTAAAAAGAGTCAAACCCTTCCTCGATTCGGGATTCAAAAATGGTGACTTGGGATACCATAAAACTCTCAAGTGGTGACTCTGAATCTTAAATAAAAATGAATCACGTTCGATTGTCCTTTAAGTGGAAAAACTCCTTTATTATTATACCCTTCACAGGGTGTAGCGGAAAAATAAGGTGTGACAATAAGGTTCTCTGACCTAGGCCATCATGCTATCTGGTTGGTTCCCACAGACAAGGAGATGATCAGGAGGTTCGTGGATGGCCTTTTATATCAGTTACGAATTCATATGACCAGAGATAGAGTATCTGGTGCTTTTTTTTAGGAGGTTATTGACATTACTTGGGACATAGAGTCGATTCACCGTTAGGAGAAAGTAGAGAGGGAGGCCAAGAGGCCTCGTGGATGTGGTAATTTTGGGGGTGCACCTCATGGGGGTCAGTTTCAGCACGACAGAGGCCGTCCATTCAGACATGCTCAGTCAGCTCGCCCAGTTCATCGTAGGGCATCATCAGGCCATGGTTCTCATAGTTCTCATCAGGTTCATTCATCACTTAGTGCCCTCCCAACCCAGAGTTCGTCCTGTGCTCTATCTATTCAGGTCTCCTCTATGCCACGTTCTTCTACTAGTCATCCTAGTTCTAGGGGTTCCCTTTAGTTCCCATCAGCAGTACCAGAGGGTTGTTATGAGTGTGGAGAGTTGGGGCATATGTAGAGGCAGTGTCCTCGTCATCATAGGGGTCCGCCTTAGCAGAGGAGTCAACTACCGACTTCAGCACCAATAACTTCGCCACTCACCCAGTCAGCTAGGGGTCGCCCTAGATGGGGAGGTCTATTAGGTGGTGGTCAAGCGCACTTCTATGCATTCTTACCCAAACTTGATGCTATTGCTTCAGATGATATGATCACATGTATTGTCTTAATTTGCCACATGGATGCCTATGTATTATTTGATCTTGGTTCCATTTTTACATATGTGTAGTCATATTCTGCTCATTATTTGGATACGCCTCGCGAGTTTCCATTTTTATCTGTTCGTGTATCAACTTCAATGGGTGATACTGTTATTGTAGACTGCGTATATCGGTCATGTGTGGTGAATATTGGGGGTTTGAAGATCTGAGTGGACCTTTTGTTGCTTACTATGGTTGTTTTTGATGTGATATTGGGCATGGATTGGTTGTCTCCGTGTCATGCTATTTTAGAATGTTATGCTAAGATAGTGACGTTTGGTGTGCGGGGGGTTCCATGGATAGAGTGGCGAGGTTTGACGGTTTATGTTCTTAGTAGGGTGATTGCATTCTTGAAAGCCCAGCGGATGGTTAGAAAAGAGCTGTCTTTCTTATTTGGCTTTTGTGAGGGATGTTAGTGCAGAGACTCCTTCCATTGGTTTAGTTCCGGCAGTGAGGGACTTTCCGGATATGTTTCCTGTAGAACTGCTGGGCATGCCATCGGACAGGGATATTGACTTTGGTATTGGTTAGGTGCCGGGCGCTCAGCCCATTTTTATTCCACAATATAGTATGGGACCGAAGTAGTTAAATGAATTGAATAAGTAGCTTCAGGAACTCCTTCATAATGGTTTTATTTGGCCTAGTGTTTCGCCTCAGGGTGCGCCTGTTCTATTTTTTGAGAAAAAGGATGGCACGATGAGGATATGCATTGATTACACGTAGATGAACGAACAACTATCCTTTGCCTTATATTGATGATTTATTTGACCAGCTTTAGGGAGCGAGAGTGTTCTCTAAGATTAATCAAAGGTCAGGGTATCACTAGTTGAAAGATTAGGGGCTCGGACATTCTTAAGACAACTTTCAGGACTCGATATGGTCACTATGAGTTTCTTGTGATGTCTTTTGGGCTGACCAATGCCCAACAACACTCATGCATTTGATGAACAACATGTTTCGGCCTTATCTCGACTCGTTTATCATTGTTTTCATTGATGATATTCTGGTGTACTTGCGTAGCCAGGATGAGCATACTGAGCATTTGAGAGTAGTATTGCTGCGGTTGAGGGAGGAAAAACTTTATGCTAAGGTCTCCAAGTGTGAGTTTTGGCTCAATTTAGTTGCGTTCTTGGGGCACGTGGTGTCCAGTGAGGGTATTCAGTTTGATCTGAAGAAGATAGAGGCGGTCTAGAGTTGGCCCAGGTTGTCCCCAGCCACAAATATTTGTAGGTTTCTTAGTTTGGCGGCTTCTTACCATCAGTTCGTTCAGGGATTTTTATCTATTGAATCACCATTGACCAAATTGACTCAAAAGGGTGCTCATTTTAGGTGGTCGGATGAGTGTGAAACGACTTTTCAAAAGCTCAAGACTGCTTTGACCACAACTCCAATATTAGTTTTACCATCAGCTTCAGGTTCTTATGCAGTATATTGTGATGTTTCTCGGGTCAGCATCGGGTGTGTGTTGATGTAGAAGGGTAGAGTGATTGTGTATTCTTCTCGTTAGTTGAAGCCCCATGAGAATAGCTACCTTGTTCACAATATGGAGTTGGCTGCCATTGTTCACGCGTTGAAGATTTGGAGGCATTATCTCTATGGTGTGTCTTGTGAGGTTTTTACTGATCATCGTAGCCTCCAACACTTGTTCAAATAGATGGATCTCAATTTGAGGCAGTGGAGATGGTTAGAACTACTAAAGGACTATAATATTACTATTTTGTACTATTCGGAGAAGGCCAATGTAGCCGATGCCTTGAGTAGGAAGGCGGCGAGTATGGGCAGTTTGGCATATATTCCTGTAGGGGAGAGACTTCTTGCGATTGATGTTTAGGCTTTGGCTAATCAGTTTGTGAGGTTGAATATTTTTTATCCCAGTTGGATCTTAGCTTGTATGGTTTCTAGGTTTTCCTTCTTTGATTATATCAGAGAGCGCCAATATGATGATCCTCATTTGCTTGTCCTCAAGGATAAAGTTCAGCACGACGATGCCAAAGATGTGACTATTGGTGATAATGGGGTATTGAGGATGCATGGCAGGATATGCGTGCCCAATGTAGATGGGCTTCGAAAATTGATTCTAGAGGAGGACCATAGCTCGCGGTATTCCATCCATTTGGGTACTACAAAGATGTGCTAGGATTTGAGACATTACTATTGGTGGAGGAGAATGAAGAAAGATATAGTAGGGTTTGTAACTCGGTTCCTCAATTGTCAGCAGGTGAAATATGAGTATCAGAGACCACGTGGCTTGCTTTAGCAAATAGATATTCCAGAGTGGAAGTGGTAGTGGACCACCATCAATTTTGTAGTTGGTCTCCGATAGACTTTAAGGAAGATTGATGCTATTCAGATGATTATGGATCGACTGACCAATTTCACACACTTAATTCCTATGTGTACTACCTATTCTTCAGAGCGGTTAGCTGAGTTTTATATCCGAGAGATTGTTCACCTTCATTCTGTCCCAATTTCCATCATTTCAGATAGAGGTACTCAATTTACATTATAGTTTTGGAGGGTCGTGAAGCTAGAGTTGAATACTCAGGTCGAGTTGAGCATAGTTTTCACCCTCAGGTGGACGGGCAGTCCGAGCGCACTATTCAGACATTGGAGGACATCTTGTGCGCTTCTGTCATTTATTTTGGGGATTCCTAGGACCAGTTTCTACAGCTCACTGAGTTTGCATATATCAACAGTTATCAGTCGAGTATTCATATGGCTCCATTCGAGGCTTTATACGAGAGACAGTGTAGATCTTCTATTGGTTAATTTGAGCTGAGCGAGGCAAGGCTTTTGGGTACAGAGTTGGTACAGGATGACTTAGAAAAGGTGAAAGTGATTCAGGAGCGGCTTCGTACAGCTCAGTCAAGACAAAAGTGTTATTTTGTCTGGAAGGTTCGCGATGTGTCTTATATGGTTGGGAAGAAGGTTCTACTTAAGGTTTCACCCATGAAAGGTGTTATGAGATTTGGAAATAAGGGCAAGTTGAGCTCTCGAATCATTGGGCCTTTCGAGGTGCTTCGGAGGATTGAGGATGTGGCTTATGAGCTTGCTTTGCCACTTATCTTGTTGGGTGTGCATCCGACATTTCATGTTTTTATGCTCCGAAAGTATGTCGACAATCCGTCTTATGTTTTAGATTTCAGCACGGTTCAGTTAGATGGTGATTTGACTTATGATGTGGAGCCAGTGGCTATTTTGGAGCGGCAGGTTCGAAAGTAAATATAAAAGGATATATCTTTAGTGAAAGTGCAGTAGAGAGGTCGGCCCATGGATGAGGCTACTTGGGAGACCGAGAGGTAAATGTAGAGTAGATATGCACACCTGTTTAAGTCATTAAGTATGTTTCTAGTGTCATTCGAGGATGAATGTTTGTTTAAGAGGGGGAGGATTAACGACCCGACCGGTCGTTTCATAATTTATAGACCTGTTTTCCTCATTTCTACTTCTTCATGTGTTCCTCAGCTATTCTTCATTTTTCTTTAGCCCCTGTTATCTTGGAGAATTTTGAATATTACGTCATAGTTTCCGGTCGCAGGAAAATCTGGAAATACAAAACAAGTTCTCGGCGCTCTAATTCATAGTTTTTTACGTAAAAATCCTGAAGATTCGACTTCTCGACTACTTACAATTCAGNGTGTGCAAATGCTACTCTTCTTTCTTTTTTTCCTCATATTTTTAGGCATTACTGAAGTTCGTCGCTCGGTACTTTGTCAAACTTATGAATATTGCTGTATCTTATTTCGTAGACCCAGTTATCTATCCAAATGACTTTACTGCCATAACACTTACTTTGATTTATCATTACTGAGTTTTGCTACAAAACTCCAAGTTACTCTCGTTGCTTCTTATCATAGATGTATAAATTCAAGTCCTTCAATGCTTCCTTATTACTGTTCATCTAAATGATGAAATCCTTATATACTCTTTTAAACGTTCGAACTTTATCCATCTATTATTGATTCACCTCAATATTGATCTACGATCTACTACTGATAACTTGAAACCCCTTACGTAATCACTAGGTCTCACGTTCCATCGAGGAACATCTGGAGTAATTTCCATAACCGTATCATAACATCCCAATGTAATTTACCTTACATAGGTGTTTTAATTATGTACAATTCATGAAATCCCATCTTCTTCTTTTTTTCTTCAATTCATTACTCAATCGAAGGCCCAAACGTCATCCTTTATCTATCATAATTACACTCTTATTCTACCAATATGGCAGCATTCCTTCTCTTCTGTGTTCATTCTATTATCGCCGGAATGCAATATGACATTCTCATGATATTGACTAATATCAAATCACTCAGTCCCTAATTCATGTTTAGTTTATCTTGTTCACTAGCCCATACTAATTTCTATTATTCTTGGGTTTACTCTTCTGATAGTCGCTTGGAGTCGCGAGCTTATTTTGGAATTTATGGCCTATATTCTTTTGTTGTCTCAATGCTAGTCACATATCATCTTTCCCTTCCCTTAACTATAAGCTCTATAATAATGTTTCTTTCTCTCTTTTTTTCTACCGTTGTCATCCATATATCACATCTTACTCATAATGCTTCATTAACTCTCTCCTTATTTCCCTGATAACATTTCTGTCTATCATTTTATTATAAAAATTTTAACAAGAAATTCTTTTGCTTTTAGCTCCCCTTGCTCTATCCATTCGCTATTTGGATCGCCTCACTTAGGAAATATTTATTCCTTCAAGGCTTCCAGTGCCTGTCTTTGTACTGCTCATATCTAGTTGTACTATGATATACAATATCATTTTTTATTGGTTTCCTTAATTCTTAGCCCCCGTTATCTTGGAGAATTTTGAATATTTCATCACAGTTTCCGGTCGCCGGAAAATCTGGAAATACAAAACAAGTTCTCGGCGCTCTAATTCGCCGCTGTGTAGGTAAAAATCCTGAAGATTCAACTTCTCGACTACTTATTCATGTGAATTATCATTTTTACTTTCTAGAAAGTGCATACAGATTTAAGTACTTTTCTCAAAGAAATAAAGATTTTAAACCCTAATTCCTTAAGAGTGTTCTTGAACTCTTGCGAGAATTCAATCTTTAGAGAAGATTTCAAACATGCATTTATGCTCTTCTGATTTTTTCTCTGAGCTACTGTGCGAATCAATTTCAGGTAGAAAGATTTTTTTTTAAATCATTAAATTTTTTTCAAGGAACATATTTTCTATTTTTATTCAGTCTAAAAATACAAAAATATCTCGAGAAAATTTGATTGAATTTGGTCCATTAACTTTTTTAAAATCATGATATTGGTCCATTTACACTTAGATAGAGTTGGATTTGGCTTCTTCTCTCTTTAGATTAGTTTTGTTCCAATATTCCATTATCTGAATCAAGAACTATGAATTTTGGGTTTGCGACTAGTAGTCCTCATTGTTCTTGATTTGCAAACTTTAGAGGAGAAAAAAGTTATTAAGAATCATATTAAAACAAGCAGTCCGGATATCCTCGACTGTGATCCAGATTCCATCTTTCTTGTATTAATTTTCTGTCGCTAGTAACGGTGACAGCCCGACCTGCCTGTATTTTTCTTGGATACGTGGGTGTTTGTGTGTTTTGCCAGTATCATATTTGTGGCTGTTTGGTGGCAGTAGGGAGGTGCACACGCACAAGCAGTAGAGCATCATCTATACGCCAGGTTTCACAATATCTAGAGTATACCAAGTCGAAAGATCCAGGTTCTATTTGTGGGAATTAATCATATCAGCAGTATTCAGTGGATTTGGAAGCACGTCCCGACTGTGATCCAGGTTCCATCTTTCTTGAATTGTATTTGCGCATATCTATTTATTGTTGCCTTCCCGATAGTTTTGATTGGATTGATTGCTTTTTCTATCTTTTCTACTAGTGTTTTCTATCTATTTATTAGTTCTTAGTGGTAGTGTATACCTAATACCTTTTGTTTATAGTGGTGGTAGTGGATGATGTGAGAGTAAGGTCATGTCCTCGGGTGGGGATGGGGTGGGGTCCTGAGGGGGGAAAGGGGGTAAGAAAGCCTCTAGGTTGAGAATTGGGTCTTGGAACATTGGGATGTTGACGGGGAAGTCTATAGAGTTAGGTAAGATTCTTCAAAAGAGGAAGATTAACATAGCGTGTATTTAGGAGTCTAGCTGGAAGGGTACCATGGCACGAGATGTAGACGGCTATAAACTATGGTACTCAGGGAGCGTTGGGGGTAAGAATGGTGTAGTTATTTTAGTAGAAAAGGACCTCAGGGAGCTCGTGGTTGAGGTTAGGAGGGTAAATGGTAGGTTGATGAGTATTAAGCTGGTAGTTGATGGGTTTACTGTAAATGTGATTAGTGCTTACACACCTCAAGTAGGTTTGGACCAGGAGGTCAAGAAGCAATTCTGGGAGGATTTGGACGAGATGGTGCGTAGTATCCTGCACACAGAGAAGTTATTCATTGGTGGAGATTTCAATTGTCATATTGGGGCTAGTTCTAGGGGTTATGATGATGTGCATGGCGGGTACAATTTTGGGGCTAGGAATAAGGGAGGTAATTCACTATTGGATTTTGCTAGAGCTTTAGATTTGGTTATAGCTAACTCGAGTTTTCCGAAGAGGGAAGAGCACCTACTCACTTTCCAAAATTCAATAGGCAAGACTCAAATTGATTATCTTTTTTGCAGGAAGTGCGATAAAGGTCTGTGCATTGACTGCAAGGTCATCCCAAGTGAGCACCTGACGACTCTACATGGGCTCTTAGTTATGGACTTGGAGATCAAGAGGAGTAGGAGGAAGAGGGCGGGGTGCAGGCAACCTAAGATCAAGTGGGGTAATCTGACCAAGGATAAAGCTCAGGAGTTAGGGGAGAAGTTGTTGACTATGAGGGTCTGGATGAGTATGGGGACATGTCTAGTATGTGGTGCACTACATCAGATTGCATTAGGGTAGCTGCTAGAGAGGTCTTAGGGGTCACGAAGGGCTCTCCTGGGTGTCATAAAGGGGACTGGTAGTGGAATGGAGAGGTTCAAGGTAAAGTGGAAGCTAAGAAAGCTACTTATTTGAAGCTAGTAGAGAGTACAAACGAGGAGGAAAAAGGACTTATCGGGAGTGTTACAGAAAGGCAAAGAAAGAGGCGAAGTTAGCAGTTATGATGGCTAAGACCGCGGTATTTGCTCGTTTGTATGAGGAGCTCGAGGGAAAAGGCGGGGACAAGAGGTTGTACCGGTTGACCAAGGCGAGAGAGAAAAGCCCGCAACTTAGACCAAGTTAAGTGCATCAAGGACGAGGATGGAAAAGTGTTGTTGGACGAGGCACTTATTATGAGAAGATAGCAGACATACTTCCATAAATTGTTGAATGAGGAGGGGGATAGACGTATTGTGGTGGGTGAGTTGGAGCACTCTGAGAGTCGGTGGGATTTTGGGTAATGTAGGTGGATTATAGTAAATGAGGTGGAAGGGGCGATGCGTAAGATGTGCAGGGGCAGAGCGATAGGGCCAGACGAAATCCCGGTGGAATTCTGGAAGAGCACAGGGCGGGTAGGTTTGGAGTGGCTCACTGGCTGTTTAATGATATTTTTAAGAAAAAGAAGATTTCGAAGAATGGCGGTGGAGTACCTTTATAAGAACAAGGGTGATATCTAAAATTGCAATAATTATAGGGGTATCAAGCTGTTGAGTCACACTATGAAGGTTTGGGAGAGGGTGGTGGAGGCCAGGGTGAGGAGGTGTATGTCTATTTTCGAGAATCAGTTTGGATTCATGCCGGGGCATTCGACTACGGAAGCGATTCATCTGGTAAGGAGACTAGTGGAGCAGTACAGGGAGAGAAAGAGGGATTTTCATATGGTGTTTATTGACCTTGAGAAAACATACGATAAAGTTACGAGAGAGGTCCTGTGGAGGTGTTTGCAAGTTAGCAATATTTCATTAATGCACATTAGTGTGATTAAGGATATGTATGATAATGCTAAGACTCAGGTGAGGACTAGGGGTGGTGACTCAGAGCATTTCCTTGTGATGATGGGGTTGCACCAGGGATCGGCTCTTAGACCATTTTTATTTGCCTTGGCGATGGATGTATTATCTCGTCACATATAAGGAGAGGTGACTTGGTGTATGCTATTTGTCGGTGATATAATGTTGATTGATGAGATGCGTAGATGAGTTAACGTGAGGCTGGAGGTTTGGAGACAGACCTTAGAGTCTAAATGTTTCAAACTGAGTAGAACCAAGATAGAATACTTGGAGTGCAAGTTCAGTGACGGGACCCATGATGCAGACTTAGAGGTTAAGCTTGATGCTCAAGTTACCCCCAAGAGAGCGAGTTTTAAGTATCTCGACTCTATTATCTAGGGTAATGGGGAGATTGATGAAGATGTCACGCATCACATTGGAGCATAATGGATGAAGTGGAGGCTCGCTTCCGGTGTTTTGTGTGATAGGAATGTGCCGCTAAGACTTAAGGGTAAGTTTTATAGAGTGGTGGTTCAACTGGCTATGCTATATGGGGCTAATGTTGGCCAGTCAAGAACTCCTACGTGCAGAAGATGAGAGTTACAGAGATGCGGACGTTAAGATGGATGTGTGGGTGTACCAGGAGAGATAAGATTAGGAATGAAGATATCCGGGATAGAGTGGGAGTAGCCTCCGTGGAGGACAAGATGCGGGAGTCGAGGCTGAGATGGTTTGGACATGTTAAGAGAAGAAGCATTGATGCTCCAGTTAGGAGGTGTGAGAGGTTGGCCATGGAGAGTTGGAGAAGAGGTCGAGGTAGGCCTAAGAAGTATTGGGGAGAGGTGATTAGGAAGGACATGGCATTGCTTTAGCTCACTGAGGACATGACCCTTGATAGGAGAGTGTGAAGGTCGAGGATTAAGGTAGAAGGTTAGTTGGTAGTTTATAGTTGTTCACGGATAGTCTTAGTAGTATGCATGTCCCTTCATATTCTTAGATTTTTATTATGTCATGTGGTTTTGTTCGCCTAAGTTATTATATTCCCTGTTGCGATTATTTGGTGTAACTTATCCTCTATCTTTCCCTTTTTTCTTTTATCTTCCATCTTTCTTCCTCCCTTGCTTTCCTCTTCTTCTTCTTCTTGCCCTTCCTGAGCCGAGGTTCTATTGGAAACATCCTCTCTACCTTAATTAGGTAGGAGTAAGGTCTGCGTACAGACTACCCTCCCCAGACCCTACTTGTTGGGATCAAACTGGGTTTCTTGTTGTTATTTCATGTTTTCCTCAGCTGTATTTCATCGTATCGTATTGGTTGGTTTGGGTCCGAAGTGATTTTGGTATGGAATGAGACACTTAGTCTCATATTTAGAAGTTTAAGTTAGAAAAGTCAAACAGATGTTGACTTAGGTGTAAACGATCTCGGATGTGAATTCTAATGGTTTGGTTAGCTTGGTAGGTGATTTTGGACTTGGGAGTGCGTACGGAATGTGAATTAGGCTTGAAATGGCAAAATTAGAAATTTGGCGATTCTCGGTTGGCAGTGGAAATTTTGATATTGGGGTCAGAATAGAATTCTGAAAGTTGGAGTAGGTTTGTAGTGTCATTTGTGATGTGCGTGCAAAATTTCAGGTCATTCAGACGAGGTTTGGTAGGTTTCGGCATCAGTTGCGAAATTCAAAAGTTTAGAAGTTCTTAGGCTTGAATCCGAGGATAATTCGATGTTTTGATGTTGTTTTGAGTGTTCCCAAGGTTCAACTAAGTTTGAATGTTGATATGTGACTTGTTGGAATATTTGGTTGAGGTCCCGAGGGCCTCTGGTTGATTTCGGGTGGTTGATGGATCAAGGATGGGATTTGAGGAAATGCTGAAGATCTTCTTCAACAGTCATAACCGCACCTGCGGAGTGGGGACCGCAGGTGCGGGGTTTGCATAAATGGAAGAGTAGCCGCAGAAGCGGCCATAGATGAGAAAGGCAGGAGTCGCATATGCGTATATGGAACTGCACTTGCAAGACCGTAGATGCGGGAATTGACCGTAGAAGCTGATTTGGGAGGATATGCGGAATCGCAGATGCGGTGGTTTGGGTCGCAGAAGCATCTGCGGGAAAATGGGCCGCAGGTGCGAGATGCCTGGTCAGAAGGTATTTAAGGAGCCCTTCGCGATTTTTTGGGTGTTCTTCACCATTTCTATCCGGATTTTGGAGATTTTTGGAGGGTTTTGAAGAGGAAATCAAGGGGGTTTACATTGATGTAAGTTACTTGAGCTTAATACTTGTGATTATAATAATTTTCAGTTGTTTAAGCATGAAATTAGTAAAAATTAGGGATGAAATTGAGGGGATTAGGGCTTGAAATTGGAGAGTTTGATTTTGGGATTTGAGAGACCATTTGATGTCGGATTTTGATTATTTGGTGTATGTATAGACTCATGAGTGAAAAGATTTTCAAGTTTTGGGATTTTTGTCGGATTCTGGGTGAATTTTGGGATTTTGGTCTAAATTGATAATTTTCGTATGGAATTGTTTCCTTGGCCTATATTGATTGCATTGTATTGCTTTGGTTAGATTCGGGAGGTTTTGAGGCCGATTCCAGAGGCAAGGGCGTCGCGGAGTAAGGATTTGACTGGTTTGAGGTAAGTAATAATTATAAATGTTGTCCTAAGAGTATGAAACCCCGGATTGCATTTTGTTTTACTAATTTGAGGTGACACACATGCCAGGTGACGGGTGTGTAGACGTGCACCATTGGAGATTGTGACTTGGTCCATTCTGTAGCAACTATTAAGTTGCGTATTTGACTGAAAACTAAATGGTACTTATGCGTTTTAGAAAGAATTTCTATAAATTGGGCTGAATACCATGTTTGGGCCCTGTGCCAAAACTGTTGGACCCTTAGAGACCTTTTCTTATTATCTGCTCACTATTTTTATTTAAAAATCTATACTCAGTCATGCTATGTTTACTGATTTTATAACTCAGTCTTTATTACTCCGTTTTGATGCATAAAAATATTATTTTGGGTTAAGCACCCTATTTTACTGATAACCCGAGTGGCTTGAGAGATTTTTGACTAAGTGACGTTGAGGGCTTGTGTTGTGAGGATATTATGGGATCGGGCTCTCCGCCGCAACATGATGTTACTTATTTATGATTATGAGAGGCTGATGGCCTGATTGATTTATGCCACGAGGTGCCTTGTTATAGCGCTTGGGATGTAGAAACCCCTTCGGAGTTTGCACACCCCCCATGAGCGCAGGTACCCTGAGTGATTGATATGATTTTTTTTCCGAGGGGTTATTCTTGATTCATGTTGTGACCGATGGGCTGTTTATGAGTGACTGTGAGGTTTGCCCAAGGGGGTGATTCTGAGTGATGTTATGCCCGATGGGCGGTTTATGATTCATGTTGCCCGAGAGACTATATAAGAACGATGTTTGCCCAAGGCGCTGTTTATGATTTTCATCAATCTTACTCTAAATTGCCTTGAGACTCTGTTGAAACTATTGAAAAATATCTTCAAATGATTTTTACCGAAAACTGGATTTTAAACGAGACAATTTGACTCATATACTGATTTGAAAGCATGTTGAACTTACTGAGATTTCATGATGTGGATTTTATTTGTTTCCTACTGCGCAAGCTTTATTTACCTTTACTACTTAATGAGTTGGCATACTCACATTACTCTATGCACTTTGTTTGCAGATCCAGGGGTTGGTGGACATGCTAGCTAGCGTTAATTCTCATCCGTCACGGATATTTTAGAGTTGGCTAGATAGTTGTGATCACACCCAACTATGACTTATAAAAAGGACTAAGAGGTCGTTGCAAATATAATCTGATTTACAAGTCCGGAGTCGAATCCCACAAAGAATCAAGGCTTAGCTACAGTTGTTCAATATCAACAAGAAGACAAACTTGAACAATTCTAAACTTGTAGATATTACGGTTCTTGTGTTTAACTAATTACATAAAAAATTAAAATAGTAAATTAACAACTAAAGATACTAAGGGTTAGAGACAAGATTAAGGAGGTCTAGAGTTATGATTTAACTTATTGTTGGAATCTTTCCCGCTACGTTTTCCATAAATTCACCTAAGTATTCTCTACTGATCATCAACACTGTGATTGTCGTAACTCTCTCCCAAGTAATCAGCATAATTTACTAGACATATTCTCCCGCATTACGCTAGCTGGCATTAAGTACGGCTCACTCGAATCGCACCCAAAGTTTTGTTATCCCTAATCCCACATTTAAATCCTTCGTATTGATCCCTCATATATGTTAGGAGTGATATTGTTCAATAACTACCTAAATATGCACTCTCTCCCGAGTAATACACATTAAATAGGCGCCTTTGATTGAGAGATATTCAACAACCACAATAATAACGTAGTTGAACTAATAGAGAAAATAATACGGCAAAACTATATTAACGTAACAAGAAAATCATCCTCCAATAGGTTCCATCAAAATCCTAGATAACAAATTAGCTACCCATAATAGTATGCATAACTACAATACTAGAATTCATAACCAATAATAAAAATAGGAAGAAGGAAGTTAAATACTCGTAGAAGAATTCTCCGCCTTGCTCCTAGTGTGTTCTTGCCTCCTTAGGTCGAATCCCCGGTATCCTTAGCCTTCTAGGTCTAAATTATGTCAAAAATGTGTCCAGTCTTCCAAATACCGTTTTTCATGTATATATACCAATTAGGGTTGTGTAAAAACAATTCCACCTTCTCCTACGCGAAAGGACACATTTTACGGACAGGACGTGCGCGGTCGCGCTTGGACCGCGCATATCCACTTTGATTCTGCCTGACGAGCGCGGCCTGAGCGCGGACACGCACTTGATGCGCAAGTTTCACCTTGTTATTTTGGTAATTTGAAAAAACTTAAAACATGAAAGTTGTATCCCTGCGAGTTATCTTTCTAACCATATATTATAGAGACCAAATGGAGTTCCGAGGAAACAGTTATATGCATTTTAATAGACAGTACACAATATACCTACTCGATTCTTCGTTCGCTCTTAATTATCATCCGTTGATCCCCGAACACAATCCCAAATTAATTCCTTGGGCTTTTACTCTTTCAAAGTTCTAAATCACTGAATTCATTATATAACATATACATAGCTCGGAATCCCTCCTACAAGGCATTAAACACACAATTAGTGCAAAACACTAGCGATTAAAGCTCAAACTCAATTAAAGTGCAGTAAACTAGATCGTAATAAGCAACTAAAATGCATAATTATAGCCTATCATCAACACCCCACACTTAAACCATTGCTCGTCCTCGATCAATCAAACTACACTTTATATTGACACGACCTTTTTTTAAATAATTATCCTAACTCATCACACCAAGAATATTTAAAATAGACTAAGCACAAAAGTGTAATAGCTTAAACTCAAGATTTGACTCACAAATACCACACATTATTTACAACTCACCCACTTACTCTAACATAGAGGTAACTGACATTACCTTTCCATTATGAATCAAGTACCCTCACATAACAAAAGAGAATAGTTCCACACACAATACAATTTAAGAACAATTAGGAACTCAAGATAGAAAGAATTCACTCACTCTCAGAATTAACATTCATATGCCATGGAATATGCACCATAGCCTTGCTCGTAGTGTACTGCTCTAAAAATTGAACTCATTCAGTCTAGGATCAAGTAGGACTTTATTTTATTGTAATGTAGGCAACGACACGGGTATGATACATTTATATATAAGAGTGACTACACCTCCCTAAGCACTTTAATACATATACTTTAACATTTAAAACCATACACTTATGTCAAACCAAAACTCCACCTTCACATCAATGTATATTATCCCATACTTCTTTAAATATAATTACATCAATAACCACCGCTTATCAAAGAATATTTTTTGCAACAATACAATTATTTTTTTTCTTTTTTTTTTATTTTTCAATTCAAGTGGCTCTTACTTTTTCAAAATAATGCACCTTTCTCCTTATTTCATTAGCTCTGCTCAAAAGCCAAACCAACCACCCCACACTTTAACTTTTACAAAGTTCATAATAATTCAAGTGCTAATGAGAGGTGAAAAGGTTCAAATAGATAGTTAATTCAAACAATTGGGTAAGACTTGTAATGTGGTCTCCAAAAAAATATGATTAAATGTTCAAAGGGGTTAACTACGATACATAATAATTAGGCGGTTAAAGTATTTATATATATCTGGATCAACAAAGAAACGCCTATATCACTTCCAAGACTGAACAAAACTACTATTTTGCTTTACAAATACACATGGCAAGCTCTAGACATCAAATGCAATGTACATAATATAACAACCCTCACACATATATGGCATATGACTCACTCAAGATTGGATCATCAAGACACTCTAGTCAAGCAGTTAAGCAAAGTTAAGAACATACAATTTAAGGTTCTTATGCAAGAGTCAAAAATTGAGCCTAAGCGTCACAACCAAAGTACTCACTATTCTTCAGGCATAACAAAGTCAAGAGATATTGCTTCAATTCAAAATACAACACAATGACTCCTACTCCCCCCCAAAAAAAATTAACTACATCCGGTTCAAACAAAGCCCTTGGAAAAGAACCGCGACACAAAGAAAAACCAAGGGGTAATTATTGCACTACGTAACAAAAAAAATCTTTTTGTCTTTTTCTTTAGACTTAAATCCCTCAAGAAAATTTTCTAATCGATCCATCCTCGGGAAAAGTCCAATCTTTTTTTCTTTCTTAAAGTATTATTAAATTAAACTAACACAACTAAAGTAGTATAGAAAGTCACTCAGACAATCTCCTCACCCCACACTTTAAAATTGTGCATTGTACCCAATGCACACCATAACTAATAAAAGGCTAAAAGAGATTCCCTCGTAGGCCAAAGGACGAAGCACTAGCAGTTCATGGTGTACTCAGACTTCTCCCAAGCTTGGTCCTTCATGTGGGTACCTCATGCTTAGTTCCAACCATTTGGTTTGCTATTGCATCCTTCCAATAGCTTTGCTTTCCATGTTCCTATAAAATCAAAAAGCAACACTACAAAAAAAATACAATTAAAATAAATAAAAGAAAGCAGTAAAGCTATGTTGCCTCCCTACAAGCGCTTGATTTAATGCCGCGACACGACGCGAATCACTTTTTGCCTCCACTTTGAACTTATGAATTGGACCCCAAGTTTTGATTCTCCTCTCTGATCATGCTCCTGGGGCGGTAGAACGAATCTGACTGGCCCAATAAAATAATGTAGTATTCTTCACTTCTTGGCCTTTGGATGAGATGTGTATTCCTGACTTTCTGGCATGAACAATTTCATAATGTAGGCATATTGTTCCTTACTCCTTGACTCCTCAAGTGGCTTGGACGACTCTATTTTTATATCATCATCCATACACAATGTGAAAAAATGTTTGGAGTGTGGACCAATGCACTCAACTGCACAAACATTGGGATTGTCAACATCCTTAACACTAATGACACTAGAGTCAACTAAATATGTATCCTCAATACCTTGGTTGACTCTAGTATCTCTTCTTCGACATCAGCATCCTCAAAATCTATTTTGATTGATTGCTGGTGTTCTACTCTGGCCTTCTCCTTTAGCTCATCCTCATATTTTTTTAAATCCTCCAGTATAATGGCTATTATTGCATCCAATTCAGACTCATATCGGCTACTATCCACAATGTCAACTTGTTGCGCTTTACAAGGTTCAATTAATTTATTTGCTTGAGCCTCCATGTTGTGAATAGTTTCCCCTTGCCTTTTTACCCACAGTTGTATCTCATCATATTGTTCCATAAGTCACTTTAGCATATCCTCGATTTCTTTCAAGTCCTCCTACTTGAGTTTTTTGTTCCTATTAACTTCATAAGAAAAAGAAGAACCATCAAAGTAAGGGTTTGGGGGAAGATAAGAAATATAAGCACGATCATGAAAGTGACCGTCTTGACCACCACACATATCACACACATTCCACACATAAGATTAAGTTGGTGCACATAACTCGCTCTCGGGAATATTTTGATAATTTTGCCCTGCATGGTTTCCTCCACAGTATGTATAACGAGGATAAAAAATAGAATTACCAACATCAAAACTCGCATAATTCCAAGATGCCATGTCTTTCATATTAAAAGTAGAAAAATTAAAAATAAATAAATAATCAAATACACGAAAACAAAAATAACAGTTCAAACTTGCAACCTAAAAATATATACAACTACAGCTACACCGTTAGTTCCCCGACAACGATGCCAAATTTTGATCATGCCCAATTATGCCTTATAAAAATGACTAAGCGGTCGTTGCAAATATAATCAGGTTTACAAGTCCGGAATCGAATCCCACAGAGAACTAAGGCTTAGCAACAGTTGTTCAATATCACCAAGAAGACAAACTTGAACAATTCTAAACTTGTAGATATTACGGTTCTTGTGTTTAACTAATTACATAAAAAATTAAAATAGTAAAACAACTAAAGATACTAAGGGTTAGAGACAAGATTAAGGAGGTCTAGAGTTATGATTTCACCTATTGTCTAAATCTTTCCCGCTACGTTTTCTATAAATTTGCCTAAGTATGCTCTACCAATCGTAATTAGCACAATTTACTAGATATATTCTCTCGAATTACGCTAACTGGTGTTGATACCCAATTTTTTTCTATATATATATTTTTATGCAGAATACTTTCAAAATGACATATGTATGCATATATAAGTATATACAAGTGTTTCCTTATTTTTCCTTAATTTTTAAAGATTTTTAAATCAATTCCCCTATTTTTATTCATAAAAATCCAATAATTATTTCTAAAGTTATCATTTGGTGTCACTTGTTAAATTTTTTATTTATGCCAAAATATAACTAAGATAATTTTTGTATATTTTTACAAATTTATTTAGTATTTTTAAAGCTAAATTGCATATAATTACAACATTAGCCCCTTTTAAGATTTAACTACTTTTATACTTATAAGAATTGAGTCCAGTATTTTTAAAATGATAATTATGTGTTACAAGTCATTTAAGTACTTTAAATTTATTTTCAAAATTTTATTTACTATTTTTTATAAAACAAATAGGAAAAATAACTATTTAAAATCTAGCCAGATGTTATTTCAATTTCAGCCTAATCTGAACCACAATTGGAACCCAATTTACCCCAACCCAATCCCAAGTTAATTCACCCAAACCCACTTTTTATAACCCACCCACTTGCCTGTTTTAATCCAGGCCATTGATCATTCAGATCAACGACAATAAACGCCCTTGCCTTAATTAACTCCAAACGACCCCCTAAATCTTATCATTTCTCACAACCCGCCGCCTCTGAATCCCTCCTCTCTCTCAAATCCTCTCTACAACACCCTCAAACCCTAGCCGTCGCCATCCTAATCCACCCTAATACATGGCCCTTCGAGGTCATCAGAGACCTATATTAGCCTTCCATGGCTTCTACGTGTTTGGTTCTGTGGTCTCATGACTAGGCTCTGAAGGGATTTGGTCCAGACCTTGCTCGAGGACCCTTCTCCGGTCATCTATGACCTTTCTCCGGCCAGCCATGGCCATTTGAGACAGACCTTTGACTCTCATGTTTAGATTGGTAATTTTCAAGGCATTTCTCGTTGTTTTAGGGTTTTTCTGAAACCCTAATCTCTGTGACTTTTCAATTTCTTTCAAATATACCTTAAATCCATGCTTTCCATGAGTTTTAAGCATCCTCTCGAGGTTTCTTTAACTTCGCTTTCAAAATGACTCTTCATCTTTTTCGATTAGGGTTCTTCTTTTAAATTATTTGAAACCGCTTATCTGATTTTAGCATGTTTCTGATTTTGCTATGTTCTGCTCATGTTATTCTTCTATACGAGTTGGTTTGTTGAAAACCCTAATTTCTTTTGGGTTTATTCGAGTTTCTGAAACTGTTTGTTTGATTTATTTTCTTTAAACTCGTATGTTGAAAACCCTAATTTCTTTTGGGTTCATTCGAGTTTTTGAAACTGTTTGTTTGATTTATTTTCTTTAAACTCATTTATTGAAAAACCTAATTTCTTTTGGGTTTCCCTCGAGTTTGGAAGTTGTTTGTTAGATAAGTGTTGTTTGGTTAAGTTCTTGTTCGATTTATTTGTTTATCATCTTTTAAGCTTGACTATTGTTGAAAGAGCCTACGTCTTTGGGTTTTAAACTGTTCATTGGAATATCTGACTCGATTTGAAAGTTCCTTGTTCCGGAACCTCTTTTCTTTATGTGATTCCTCTGATTCTGGGTTTTTACTCTCTTTAAAACTCGACTATGCTTCGAAACCCTAATTTTCAGAAGGGTTTTTCTCATCTGTTACAGTGAGACCCTTTGCATGCTTCTGATACTCTATTTTTCTTCACTATCGATTCAATGAGACTTGACCTACTTGATTATCATGCTTCGAATGTTTGCTATCTACTGAACTTTTTGCTGCTATTGCATTGTTGTTTTGTTGCCAATAGATTAGGCCTCGCATATATAATGTTTGTGCACTCTATTTATATGCTGAAGATTCCTTCTTTGATTGATTTTCAACCTTGGGACTGATTTCAAAACTTTTCTTTTTGTGAACTCTAATTTTACTCGCCCGTTAAAGTAATTGATCCCTTTCCTTATTTGCTTTGCTGAATCTTTTCCCAAAATAAGTGTATCTCTGTACTTAGACTCGACTGCTTACTTAATGTTTTACTACTAATTTTATGGCAATAATCAGTTTTCCTATTAACTAATTTTTCTTCCTTATTTTGAAGCTATTAGCCCCGTTAAACAAGTGATTCCTCAATTAAAGGGGAATCACGTGGTTGATTGATTACTGTTGATGATTTCTATAGTTGTATTGAATTTTACTTATTGCCTTATTTCTCACATTTTTCAAAACTATAAATACCCTGCACTCCTACTACTGTGTTTTACTACTACTTTTTTCCTATAACCCTTTACCCCTCTCCTTTCTCCCTTCAGTTTTGTAAATCTATATTCCTATAATTCCACCATGCTCTTAGACTTAAGTTCCGCCTCTCTTGTGTGAGCCTTGCCTTGGGACCCATGAGCTCCCTCTAAACCTGGACACATAAGGGCTGGCCCTTCCACACTGCGCTCGTCTCTATCTGGTTCTGCGAACATGGGTGTAAGCACTGCCCGAGGTCCTTTGAGAGGGAACTATGACACACCAAGGTCTAATAAAGGTTTTGAAATCAATGGCATTCGCAATGATACAGTTCATTGCACATCTCAGATAAAAAGTCAAATTAGGCTTTCTTATGGTTGTAGCTTTTTCTTTCATTTCTTCTTTTGTAATTCAAGTATTTGGTTTGTAATAATTTGTAATGAATATTGGGGTTGGCTAGTAAAAGGGATGCGGCAATTATTCATGTTTATTACCACACTTAGATATCCTGCCTATAGGATCTGTTTAATAAATTCTACATGTTTATTACCACACTTAGATATCCTGTCTATAGGATCTGTTTAATAAATTCTGCATGCCTGTAGCACCAATTTATGCATGTTTAACTCTGCATTTAGAGAACCTACCTATAGGACTTGTTAAATTCTATATGTCTAATTCAACATTTAGATAACATGCCTATAGGACTTTCTCAAAATTTCTGCATGTTATAGCTACGCTTAGACACCATGTTCTTAGGATCTAAACGGCTAAAATCAGACATTATGTCCACAAGGTTAAAATCGGCTTTGAAATTATATGTCATGCTTATAAGATTAAAATCAATATAGAAATCATGCCTATAGGAATTTTGTTGTGATCAAGTAAATCCTGCCTACTCTATTTCACGTTCAATTTGATACCATGCCTTTAGGACCAAAACCAACCTTTAATACTTAGATACCATGTCCGTAGGAATAAAAATCAGCTATAATAGAGATCATACATATAAGATCTAAAACTAGCTTAGTTAAAATAATTGGTTTGACTCAACTGTTCTGAATCAGCTTAAACAACCTACTCCTTTTATCAACATGGTCTAGAAAGCATGTTTATAGGATCCAAATCACCTGTTTAAAATAAATCACTGTTTACAGCATCACTCTAGATATCATATTGATACGATAACAATATTACGCCTAGGCAAGCCTTAGGTAAATACTTGAATAAAATATGAACTACCTTTGTTTAATTAGCAACTGCTACAACTAGCAGGCAAGCGTGATTTGAACTTCTTATCTGAGGTATCTAATGAATCTGGCTCTGACTCAAATCCCTGATTTAGGACTTATAAAAATTCAGACCTTAACTGTGTTTGAGTCGTGCTATTGATATGTATTATTTGCGGAGGATTATACGTGAGCCTTCAGTGTTTTATGTGCTCTCCTTTTTATTGTTCTGTCTTATGTGTTTTGTATGTCGCCCTAGATTTTTTCACCTTTGAAACTTCAAAGTCGTCCTAGTATACCTCCCTTATAGGAATAGTAGTCCTAAAATTCCTCCAGGACTGATAGGAATGGGACGGGTAATAACATGCAATATTGGTCGAGACCAATCCGTGCTTTAGTACCTTAAAAGGGGTGGGAAGGGTAGATATAAATATGATGACTGGTGCGCTAATACCACATGTAACCCTTCTCCTGATACCCAAAATGTCATAAACCCAATTCTCCTGATACAAAAGGGGAAAAAAGGGAGCGCGACAGCTAACATTAAGTACAGCTCAGTCGGATCTCACCCAAAGTTTCGTTATCCATAATCCCACCTTTAAACCCTTCGCATTGATCACTCATATACGTTAGGAGTGATGTTGTTCAACAACTACCCAAATATGCATTCTCTCCTGAGTAATATATACTAAATAGGTGTGGTCGATTGAGAGATCTTCAACCAACCACAATAATAACGTAGTTGAACAAATAGAGAAAATAGTACGACAAAACTATATTAACGTAACAAGAAAATCATCCTTCAATAGGTTCCATCGAAACCCTAGATACCAAATTAGCTATTCATAATAGATAACTACAATACTAGAATTCATAACCAATAATGAAAATAGGAAGAAGGAAGTAAAAAACTCGTAGAAGAATTCTCCGACTTGCTCCTAGTATGGTCTTGCCTCCTTAGGTCGAATCCCCGGTCTCCTTAGCCTCCTTAGGTCTAAATTATGTCAAAAGTGTGTCCAAAGTCTTCCAAATACCATTTTCCATGTATATATACCAAGTAGGGTTGGGCCCAAACAATTACACCTTCTCCTACGTGAAAAAGGATACATTTTCTAGAAAGGACATGTGCAGCCATGCTTGGACCACGCTCAGACCGCACATATCCACTTTGATTCTGCCTGACGAGTGCGGCCTAAGCACGACCACACACTTGAAGAACACTCTTCACCCTATTCTGTTGGGAATTTGGAATAATGTAAAAATGAAAGTTGTAGCCCTTTAAGTTAGATTTCCAACTATATATTGTGGAGACCAAATGAAATTTTGAGCGAAATGTTATGTGCATGGTACTAGACAGTGCACAATATGCCTACTCGATTCTTTGTTCGCTCTTCGTTATCATCTGTTGATCCCCGAACATGATTTTGTCTTAATTCCTTGGGTTATTATTCAGACGTCAAAGCGCCAAATCATTTGAATTCATTCCATAACATCTAATTAGCTCGGAATCCCTCATACAAGGCATAAAACACACAATTAGTGCAAAACACTAGCAATTAAAGCTCAAAGTCAATTAAAGTACAATAAATTAGAATGTCATAAGCAACTAAAATACATAATTATATACCATCATCAAGCTACATGGCATCATAACATTGCTCTTCTCCCTTCTATCTTCCTATAGATATTATTAGTTAATTTCCAGACTGTATTAGTCTTAGCATTTTCAGACAGTTTTTAGTAGATGCTCTGTAAGGCCTCATAAAATTTTGTGCTTAAAACCTAGTAGCTTTTAGTGCCAAGGTCCGAATATGTGTTAGGAATGTGTAGAAGCTCGCCGCGGTTCAGACCCTTTTTACTAATTTCGCACTTAAAAACCAAAAGAATCGATTTTTCCAGAAAATTATCATTATG
The DNA here is from genome assembly GCA_026770625.1 of Nicotiana glauca. Classification (NCBI taxonomy): domain Eukaryota; kingdom Viridiplantae; phylum Streptophyta; class Magnoliopsida; order Solanales; family Solanaceae; genus Nicotiana; species Nicotiana glauca. The sequence continues at coordinate 38,523 of MU786847.1, read as the reverse complement.
CGGTCCATTATGAGGTCGCATTATCATTATGCGGACCGCATTTCTGCCGCAAAGTGAAGCAGAAAGGTTGTCAAGATTGATGTTGAAAATGCGGTCCATTACGAGGTCGCATAATCAATGTGCAGACCGCATAATCGTCGCATACGTTCCTCAAGGATTTGTGGAGGTCAATTCTGCGATGCAAAATGCGACCGAATAACCGGAATGCGGATCGCATTCCTATCGCAGACCCATGCAGGCTTTTTGGGCGCATTTCTGCGGTCCAATCTGCGGACCGCATTTCAATTCTGCGATCGCAGATTTGCTCGGGCTTCTATTTTTCTAGATTTTAAAACCCGACCCCTTTCAATAATATACCTCAACCATCTCATTTTAACAATCTTGCTGAACAAATTAAGAGAGAGGAAGAGAGGGTCTTGAGAGAGAAAGTCATCTTCTCCAAAAATTGATTCTTCAAAACCATCCGGGCCGGGAAATTTCAAGCTTATCTTCATACCCCCCTTTCCTTACAGGTAAAATCCCTAAATTCTCCCATTTAATTTTTGGTTTAAACTAAGAGGGGGAGTCTCATGCATTAGTCCTTGAAATAATGGTTGAAATCTTTCATGCATGTCTATTAAAAAAAACCTAAAATCTAGTAGGAGGGATTAGGTAGGGGTGAAGGAGTATTCAAAGAGGAATTGACAACCTAAATGAGTTTGAGTAGCAGTTGTGAAATTCAATTCTAAGTTATGTGTATTAATTTGTGCACTATATTGACGTTTCTACACTGCTTGGTGAGTTGAGAATAGAAGTTAAAAAGGGAATTCGGCTCCAGGTATGTATGGCTAACTTTGATCCTTGTAAAATTGCCTCGTTTGATGTACGTGTGCTTGGTAGGTGATATGTACGTAAATTACTTATGAATTTTTGTGATTTGTACATTGTGATTGTGTTATGTGGTTGTAATTGAGGAATAAATGACTAAAGGAAATTATGACTAGTGCAACTGGAATAACTGTGGTAACAATATCTATGGCTTGTTGTGGGAAATTACTAGTGTGACGTTAAACGTATATGGGTTGTTGAATATGATGGAAATAGTAGTGATGGTTATAAAAACACTTGTAACATTGTTGTTGTTAATTCTTGAGAAGTATTGTTGTTGACCTTTGTGAATTGTTTGTTGTTGTAGTTGTGTTGTTTGTGGATTGAAACTGTACGGTGGGATCGGGTTGCGCGCCACAACATGAAGTAATAAGGTGTGGGTTGTGGTGATAAGGGTGATCGAGGTAATAAGGGTGAAAAGTGATTGAAATCACTATTGAAATAAAATATGAGCAAATTGTGAAACTATTGAAGTGAAATTGTGGAAGGGGAAAACAGGAGAGTTTGTAAACTTGTTTGGCTTGATTGTTCCTTCATATGTGTTTGGTTGCTGCATCCATTACTGTTTCCTACTTATGTGTGGTTTGAGTTTACTTGGAACACGTTTGTTCATATATACCAGTACTATTCAAATGTACTGACGTCCCTATTGCCGGGGGCGCTACATTCGTGTTATGATTGTAGGTGGACCTATAGCAGACACTCTAGTCCACCGACTGTAGCTCCTCATTACTTCCTGCCAGCTGAATTGGTGAGCCCCTTTCCTTTCGGGGCCCTGCGTGACTCATGCTGCTTCTGTTCTTGTCTTCTGGGATCCTGTTTTGGTATTTATAAAAGGTATAGCCGGAGCCTTGTTGCCGACAAGTATTGTATTATTCCTCTTTCATCTTTAGAGGATCCGTAGACAGGCAATATAGGTTAAGAACTTATGTAAATATGTATTTTGTAAGTTGAGCGATGTAAGTTGTAAACCACGCTAAAGATTATCCATGTTATGTATGCTTTTGTAACAAGGTGTTCCAATTATAATTAGTTGTTACCCTTGGTTAATAAGAAATGAAAAAATATGGGGTAACACGTGGGATAGGAAAGGCACCCAGGTCCGCTTGACTGGGTTTACTCGGTCGAGCGCCGGTCATGTCCCTCAAATTTTGGGGCGTGACATGCTCATGACTTGTGACACCCTGATGTTAGGCTTTTCCTTTCACACTTTGTTATTAAGAATTATATTATGGATTTTTATTAACTAATAGCTTAAAGAAAATCTTCATTTTGGATTATCGAGTTGTTTTGGTAAAAGAGTCGGCCTTCCTAGCTCCGCGTTAGGTGCTATCACGACATGGTAGATTTGGGTCATGACAGGAAACAACTAAGCCATTTAATGCAGCTAGAGGGTTGAGTCATGGGGATCCAATGTCCCCTTTTTTGTTTTCTATAGCAATGGAATACTTGAGCAGGAATTTGAAGACTTTAAAGCAGGAAAAGGCATTCCATTATCATCCCATGTGTTCAAGGCCGGATTTAACTTACTTGAGTTTTGCGGATCATATCCTACTATTTGTAAGAGGAGATGCTGAATCTGTAGCACTACTACATGATAGATTTAACATTTTCTAAGCAACATCAGGTCTCAAAGCTAACCTAGCCAAAAGCTCTATTTGCAATGAAGGAGTCAGCCTAGAAGTGAAACATGCCATACATAAAAAGCTAGGCTATAGTCAATGATAACTCCCTTTCAAATATCTGGGCATACCACTTGACAAAAAGAAACTTTTTGTAATGCAATGACAACCACTAATTGATAAAATAGTGGCTAGTATATCATCTTGGACAACAAAGAAGCTCTCATATGCAAGCATGATCCAATTGTTGCAACATGTAAGCTACGCGTGGTGGGGAGAGAACATGATCAGTAAAAAAGCTTTAGTGGTATGTGACATGATGTGTGCACCTAGAGCAATGATCGAGGACAACTCTGACTACTATTGAGTAGCGAGAGAGGTCAAAGCAGCTTTTACCCGATTAAGGCCGAGATCGATTTTCACAGGGAGCTAGATATGGGAGTTGGGTGTCTACCTAAAGTGGAGTTGTGTATTTTCTCCAAATTGCACTTCTACCTAGCTGCTCATAATTGAAGAAGAAAAACTCATATTAATTCATGTCTAAATTAAACTTGAAGATTCAATGTTAAAATGAAGTTAAAATTACTCTAAACAGCTAAAATAATCAAAGTCACGAGCGCAACCTTCAGTACAAACTATATGCTTACCTAAAAATAGGAAAAGAAGCTATTTATAGTAAGCTAAAAATTTGGACAAAAATACCCTGAGGGGTTAGTGCGGACCGCACAAAATCATGTGCAGCAGCACTAGGGCTCTGAACTTGAATAAATGGTTCTCTAAACTTGGGCAATGCGGACCGCACAGAATTAAGTGCGGTCACGGTGGCTTCTTGTGCGGTCCGCACGAAATGGATCACGGGCCGCATTAGGCTTCAAACTTGGAACTGGAAAATCTCTGAACCTTCTCTCTGTGGACCGCACCAATTCGAGTGTGACCGCATTGATCCGAGTGCGGACTGCACAAAACCTCATGCGGCCGCATTGCATTTTTGCCTTAATAACAACTTCTCTAAATCTCACTTATGTGGACCGCACAGAATGTTGTGCGGCCGTACTGGCCCTGTTTTGTGTGATCTTTATCTCGTCTTGGTACTTGTGCAAGGTTCACTCCTTTTGAGTTGATTTTTGACATCTTGTCACCTTGTTGATCAAACCTGCAATCAAGCACAACTTGTGAGCCTTTGGGACTATTTTGCACACATTTCTAATCAAAACTTAAGCAAGAAATAGTATGAAATATATCAAAATTCCTAGTTATCAACTCCCCCAAACTTAAGTTTTTGCTTGTCCTCAAGCAAACAAAATAAGACCCACCCCTTAAGGGAAAATCCAAGAGAACTCAGCTTTCCTAAAGTGACCTCATCTAGCATCAATTGGGACTAACAATTGCCCTCAATACAAATGAATCATTAACAACATTTACTCTTTTAAACACCATGGATCAAGTGTGACACAAGAGCATCAAGAGTTGACTCAACAAATCAAAGAATTCTTTCTATTACTTTGGTCATTGTGGAACCCAAACACACATATCCTCAATTCTCCCTAAGCAAATCTCACATTTAGGATAGTGGCACTCAGAACGAGGTTAATGGAAATTCACTCTTCTCCCTCAAGGAAAAGTCATAAGTCTGGCTCTAAGTACCATATGCTTTCACCTTATGTGAGTCACCACTAATGTAAGTTTCATTCAACTAGAGATCCTATAGGGATTTTGTGGAGACATAGTGAAGGCTTTTGGTTCCGAGTAGGCAATGTTTGGTCTAAGTAGGTTCCATCTTCCCTTAAACACTTATTTTGCTTCATTTCAGCACAAATTCACTTGACTTTTTGAGTCATTTCACTTCTTTCTAAGGGGTTAGATAGACACACTGTCACTCTTTCTTATACATTTCAAATTTTTTCTCCTTTCTCAACTCTCCACATATTTCATTCTTTGCTTTTCTCCAATCCCTTTCTATTCAATTGTACACTGAGCATTCTTTTTTTTTTTTGCTTTTTTTTTTCATTGCCTTTCCTTTTTTCCATTTTGTACCTTCTTACCACTTTGTTGCCATCCTCGTCTCTCCTCCCAAACTTATACTTTTGTCATGTACTAAGGAAAGATCGGGTGTCAAGAGAGGGTATCTTTTAGAATGGGTAAATGCTTGTGACATGGTTCTTGAAGGATAAAAAAAGTCTAAGGCTCATAAGGGTTGACTAGGGATTTTATCATTAGTAGGCTATGGAAATGTTTAAGCTATCATTTGAATCAAGGAGAGCCTATAATCATGTCTCAAGCCAAAATTCACTTAGGATTTTGCCTAAAGAAACATTCAGGGCAAGTTCTAGACCAATTGCTCGGGACTTGGACTTGCAATGCAATTTCTTACCAGACAAGCTATGAGATCTCTAAAGACATAGAGTCGGGGGCCCACAACAGCCTTAGATAATATTTAAGCGCACAATGGTCCCGAAAAACCACTTGATGATTATCGGCCAACACAAGAGTCTCAAGGTCACGACTTTAACTATCCTAAACACAATAATTTATTTTTGACCATGAGATCAAAGGAAAATGCGTTAGGCCCAAGTGAAGCTTTGATTGAGGCACCCTTACCACTAACTACTAAAAGCAAAAAAGAAAAACGGACTCAAACCCTTAAGAAGGTTGTCACACCATCCATTATTGGGAAGAGCCACCCGGTTCACACAAACTCCACCTTTGGAAAGAATAGTGGCATTAATAAAACCAAAGGCTTATTGCAAAGGCTCAAAACAAGAAGCTACGATCATAAGTAAGAAACTAAGAACGGAAAAATTGCGGAAAGTAAAATTAATATATATAAGAGGGGATTTAATCGAATATACAATAGAGGGGATGAATATATACAATGTAACATAACTTTATATACAGACCCAAAGTAAAAAAGTATGAAAACTGTAAAGAAGTGCTAAGATTATATACATACCAAAGATGAAAAAAATAATGAAAGCATAAAAATTTTCAAATATATACAATCATCCAACAAATCAATGTAGGGCCTACCCCCTCAAATCAAATCTGGCATTGTCCTCAATGCCAACTAAGCAAAATAAGCACCAAAAATAAAGGTAAGAGGATACAAAAACTCCCTATGGATCATCTATCTGCATGGGATCCTGAGTGGTCTTTGGGTCCTCAATATGCTTGGGAACCTAAGACGGGTTCCCTATGACCTGCTGCTCTACTGCTGGGACCTGGGCCTAGACCTAGACAGGCTCCTGAGATGCATCCTGTAGCTCATTGGAGGAGGTCTCCAGTGGGTCTGCCCACTGGATGAGTGCATAATCTATGCGGGGAATTATCCTCTTCCTCTTGGGAGGCCTCTGGGACTGCTCTGGCTGGGGATGGGCTACTGGCACACGGTCATGTAACAATAAATCCAAAGGTAGATGATCTGCCTTCAACCTGTCAACTTTAATCCGCAGCTCCTTCATGGACTCCTTAGAAGCCCTAGTCTTCCTTATCTTCTTGTCCTCCCTAGCAAGCTCCTTGAGAGCTTTCCCATGAGAATCCACAGCTTCTATAAGCACTTTCTGCGTATCAAGGATATTTTTCTAGTTTACCAGAATCTCCTTGAGGGCATCCTCAATAGACTGTGGGACCTGTGAAGGCGGAGGTGCTGACTGAGCTGCTACTATAGTAGTGAGGACATATAACTTAGAGGAAGTTGTCTGCATCTAGTTGTTGATGCTGAGAAGAGCCTAGCTCAATTGGTGTGGAGTCACTGGGTAGGCCCGGGTAGAGGGTATGTCTGGAGCTACTGAAGTGGATGGACCAGGGGGAATGGCTGCTGAGGTGGAGGCAGTCTGAGTAGGAGCCACTACCACAACTAGCTCTTCAGACTGGCCAGTTGGAGCAGTGGTTGTTCCCTTGAAGGTCTTGCCTTTTGGGTTATATCACGACCCAATTCCCAAACCCGGTCGTGATGGCGCCTCTCGTAAAGACAAGGCTATTTAGAACAACGCAAACACCTCTTTTAAAGTAATTAATTAACATTAATAATTCTAACACATGTTTAATATAGTAAATAATGCAGAAATAGAAATAATAACGAGGGAAACCATCCCGACACAGTCCAAACCGGGGTGTCACAAGTCATGAGCTACTACGGAGTTTGCTATAAGTCTACGAGATATAGTATCTGATACGATAGTATGAAGGAAACTCAAATGATATAAAATAGGGGAGACAAGGGGCTCAGACGCAAACATCTACCTCGTCGCTCCAACTTGCTGCCTGGTCTGGAAAGAATCAGTACTTAGGTGCCGACTCTGCTATGCCTGTATTTGCACACATGGTGCAGGGAGTAATGTGAGTACTCCGAGCCAGTGACTAATAATAATAAATAATAACCGAAGGCATGAAAACACATAACTGCACAAAGCAATTCTATATCAGGCAGTAAAAGTAGTAAAACAGTAAAACAGTAAAAACAGTAAAGAGTCAAATGAAATCTCAGTTTAAAAAATAGGTAAATCAGGTAAAACAACAAGTAAATAGTGAGTAGAAATCTGCCCCTCGGGCTCAGTATCAATTGCTCAGAACAGTATCAGACCTTCGGGCTCAATATCAGTCACTCAGCATAATACCAGCCCCTCGGGCTCACTCTCATATCACGTGGGTACCCGCGATCACTGTGGATGTGCAGACTCCGGAGGGGCCCCTTACGGCCCAAGCGCTATATCAACATAAGGCCTGAAAGCCTTCTCACATCACACACGAGACCTGAAAGCCTCCTCACATAACTCACAAAGCCTGAAAGCCTCCTCACATCACTCACGAGGCTTGAAAGCTTCCTCACATCACTCCAGCCACCTCGTGGCATATAAATGTATCTCAGGCCCTCGGCCTCATTCAGTCCATAAAACATCATAAGCCCCTCGGGCATCAATAAATAGTAGTGCTCAGCCCAAACAACAGTGGAAATATCATTTAAGTCTTAAAATTTAATTTAAGTGGCTGAGTTTGTAAAAATAGTGTAATCATTAGGAATGAGTTCAAGTGATGTAGCAAAATAGTGAGGAAACAGTGATAAAAGTCCACGAAGGATTCAAGTAGTTGGTGTTAAGCCCAAAATATGGCAATAAGAGCAAATCATAATGGTAATAACACATCTCACTCAATTACGCGGTAAAATATAAAAAACGGGATAGACCAAGTCACAATCCCCAGTAGTAAACAACCCCACGCTCGCCATTAAGAGCGTGTTTCACCTCAACATAGCACTACGTTGTGCAAATCCGGGGTTTCAAACCCTCGGGATATCATTTATTATAATTACTCATCTCAAACCGGCCAAAATCCTAGCTCGCTATGCCCTTGCCTCTCAAATCGGCCTCCTCGCGCGTCTAATCTGATAAAAACCACAACGAATACATCACAATAGGCTAAGGGAACATAACCCAATCGAAAAGAATCGAAAAACATCGAAAATCATGAAATTTGCAAAACTCGAGCCCCGGGCCCACTGCTAGAAACTCAGACCTTTTTAAATCAACGTGTTTCTTATATCACCACGAGTCTATACATATCAAGAACTCCCAAATCAGAGTTCAAATGACCCATCAAAATCCAAGTTGAAATATCAAAACTCAAGCCCTTGTTCTCCCCCTTTTTTGCTAAGTTTTCATTAATTTCTAGGTTGATTCTACAATTAAATCACGTTTTTAGGTCATAGGAATTGCCTCCAATCAATCCCAGTCGAAATCCCCTTCAATTCCCGTCTAAAAGCTCTCAAGGATGTTCAAAAATGGTGGAATAATACCTTAGCTCGCGGAGGAAATGTTATTAAAACTATTCTGCCCAAGTGGCCTTTTCCTCTGTGCGAACGCGAGGGTTTTCTCGCGTTCGCGATGCTCAAATTTCCATCAGCCCAAAAATTCCCTTTGCGTACGCGGTCCCAGTTTTGCGAAAGCGAAGCTTCCTCACAGCTCATTACGCGAACGCGACAACACATGTGCGAACGCGAAGACTAAAAACCCCTTGAACCCAATTCCTTATACGCGTTCACGGCTACTGCCATACAAACGCGATGCACAATTAGCTATCCCTCCGCAAATGCGGACCCACACACGCGAACACGAAGAGTAAAACATCAGCCTCCCAAGTCCCTTCTTCGCGCACGCATGACCCTTTACGCGAACGCGAAGGGTAAATTTTCTGTAACAAATAGCTGGAAAACCCTACAACTTTCAAAGGCCGGAATTGGTCTGATTGACCCTCTGAAATCACCCCGAGGCCCCCTGTGACCTCAACCAAAAGCACCAACACACCCTAAAACATCATTCAAACTCTCTCCAATCATCAAAACACCTCAAACAATACTAAAACCATCAAATTACATCTGATTCAAACCTAAGTTCTTCAAAAACTTCCGAACTACGCATTTGATCAAAAACCCAACCAAAACACCTCTGAATGACATGAATTTTGCGCACACATCCAAAATCACCTAACAAAGCTACATCAACTCTCGGAATTCCATTCCGACACTCGGATCAAAATCTCACCTATCAACTGGAACTCGCTAAAATACTAACTTCACCAATTCAAGCCTAATTCTACACCAGACCTCCAAAATCAATTCCGATCACGCTCCTAAGTCACAAATTATCCCCCGAAGCTAACCGAATCACCTGAAATCACATCCGGGCTCTCTAACTCATAAGTCAACATTCGGTTGATTTTTCCAAACCAAACCTTCCTTAAAGAGACTAAGTGTCTCATTTCCTTCTAAAACCAATCCAAATCGACTCATTCACCCAAGAATCTTATAATGAAAAAAAAAAGAAAGCTGAAAATGGGGAAAACGGGGCGGTAACTCACGTGACGACGGGACGGGTCGTCACATCTTCCCCAACTAAAACAAACGCTCGTCCTCAAGCGGGTCAAGAAACATACCTGAAGCCTCAAACAGGTGAGGATATTTGCTCCGCATCTCCCGCTCGGTCTCCCAAGTAGCCTCCTTCACGGGCCGACCTCTCCACTTCACTTTTATCGAAGCTATATCCTTTGATCTCAACTTTTGAACCTGATGACCCAAAATAGCCACCGACTCCACATCATAGGTCAAATCATCATCCAACTGAACCGTGCTAAAATCTAATACATGGGACGGGTCCCCAACATACTTCCGGAGCATAAGAACATGAAATACTGAATGCACGCCTGATAAGCTGGGTGGAAAGGTAAGCTCATAAGCCACCTCCCCAATCCTTCTAAGTTCCTCAAAAGGCCTAATAAACCGTGGACTCAACTTTCCTTTCTTTCCAAATCACATAACACCTTTCATGGGCGAAACCTTCAGTAAGACCTTCTCACCAACCATATAAGACACATCTCGAACCTTTCGGTCCGCATAACTCTTCTGAAGCGACTGAATTGTACAAAGCCTCTCCTAAATTAGGTTTACCTTCTATAAGGCATCCTGAACAAACTCTTTCCCCGGGCTCGAACCAACCAACTAGAGACCTACACCGCCTCCCATATAATTCCTCATACAGGGCCATTTGAATTCTCGATTGATAACTGCTGTTGTAGGCAAACTTTGCAAGTGGTAGAAACTCATCCCAAGAACATCCAAAATCAATAACACAGGCACGGAACATGTCCTCCAATATCTGAATAGTACGCTCGGACTGCCCGTCCGTCTGAGGATGAAATGTTGTGCTCAACTCTACCTGCGTACCCAATTCTCGCTGAAATGTCCTCTGGAACTGAGAAGTAAACTGAGTACCTCTATATGAGATAATAGACAGTGGAACACCATGCAATCGAACAATCTCCTGGATAAAGATCCCTGCCAACCGCTCCGAAGAATAGGTAGTACATACGGGAATGAAGTGCGCGGACTTGGTCAGCCGATCCACAATCACCCAAATCAAATCGAACTTCTTCAAAGTCTTTGGAAGACCACTCACAAAATCCATAGTGACTCTCTCCCACTTCCACTCGGGAATAATCATCTGCTGAAGCACGCCACCCGGCCTCTGATGCTCATATTTCATCTGCTGACAGTTGAGACACCGAGCCACAAATCCTACAATGTCTTTCTTCATTCTCCTCCACCAATAGTGCTTCCTCAAGTCCTGATACATCTTCGCGGCACCTGGATGAATGGAATACCGCGAGCTATGGTCCTCCTCTAATATCAACTCCCGAAGCCCATCCACAGTGGGCACACAAATCCGGCCATGCATCCACAACACACCATCCTCACCACTGGTCATGCCTCTGGCATCATCATGTTGAACCCTTTCCTTAAGGACAAGCAGATGCGGGTCATCATACTAATGCTCTCTAATGCGATCATATAAGGAAGATCGAGAAACCACACACGCCAACACCCGAATGGGCTCCGAAACATCTAGTCTTACCAACCGATTGTCCAAGGCCTAAACATCAACTGCAAAGGTCCTCTCCCCAACTGGAATGTTCGCCAAACTCCTCATACTAACTGCCTTTCAGCTCAAAGCATCAGCCACTACATTGTCCTTCCCCGGGTGAAACAGAATAGTAATATCATAATCCTTAAGTAACTCTAGCCACCTCCGCTGCCTCAAATTAAAATCCTTTTGCTTGAACAAATGCTGAAGACTGTGATGATCGGTGAATACCTCACAAGATACACCATACAAGTAGTGCCTCCAAATCTTCAAAGCATGAACTATAGCAGCCAACTCCAAATCATGTACATGATAGTTCTTCTCGTGGGGCTTCAGTTGACGAGAAGCATAAGCAATAACTCTACCCTTCTACATCAATACACATCTAATCCCAACTCTCGAAGCATCACAATATACGTATAAAATCCTGAAGCTGATGGCAAAACCAATACCATAGTTGTGGTCAACGCTGTCTTGAGCTTCTAAAAGCTTTCCTTACACTCGTTCGACCATACAAATGGAGCACCCTTCCGAGTCAACTTGGTCAAAGGCGATGCAATAGAGGAAAATCCCTGAACAAATCGGCGATAATAACCTGCCAAACCAAAGAAACTACGAATCTTTGTGGCTGAGGTCGGTCTAGGCCAACTCTGAACCGCATCTATCTTCTTCGGGTCAACCTGAATACCCTTGCTGGACACCACATGTCCCAAGAAGGCCATTGAACTGAGCCAGAACTCACACTTGGAGAGCTTTGCATAAAGCTTCTCCTCCCTCAATCTCTGCAATACAACTCACAAATTATGCGCGTACTCCTTCTGAATACACGAGTACACCAGAATATCATCAATAAAAACAATAACGAACAAATCCAGATATGGCCAAAATACGATGTTCATCAAATGCATGAACACTGCTGGGGCATTGGTCAACCCAAAGAACATAAGAAGAAACTCATAGTGCCCATATGTAGTCCTGAAAGCAGTCTTAATATTATCTGAATTCCCGATCTTCAATTAGTAATAGCCCGAATGGAGATCAATCTTGGAGAACACTCTTGCTCCCTGGAGCTGGTCAAACAAATCATCAATGTGAGGTAGAGGATACTTGTTCTTCACTGTTACTTTGTTCAATTGCCTTTAGTCAATGCACATTCTCATGGTGCCATCCTTCTTCTTCACAAATGGAACTGGTGCACCCAACAGTGACACACTAGGCCGAATGAACCCCTTATCTAGGAGTTCCTGAAACTGATCCTTCAATTATTTCAACTCTGCTGGTGCCATGTGATATGGAAGAATGGAAATGGGCTAAGTGCTCGGCATCAGGTCGATAGCAAAATCAATATCCCTGTCCGGTGGCATACCCGACAGGTTTGCAGGAAATACATCGGGAAACTCCCTTACAACTGGGACAAAATCAATGCTAAGAGTATCGGCTCCAACATCCCTCACAAATGCCAAATATGAAAGGTAACCCTTCCCAACCATACGCTGGCCTTTTAAGAATGAAATAACCCTGCTAGGAACATAATCAGTCACACCACGCCACTCGATCCTCGGTACACCCGGTATAGCCAAAGTGACTGTCTTAGCATGACAATCTAGAATAGCATGACACGGAGATAACCAGTCCATGACCAAAATAACATCAAAATCCACCATGCTCAATAGCAATAGATCAAATGGGGTCTTTAGACCCCCAATAGTCACCAAACATGACCGATACACATGGTCTACAATAATAGTATCGCCCACCGGGGTAGATACATGAACATGTAAAGCAAGACACTCTCGGGGCGTGCTCAAATGATAAGCAAAATATGAGGACACATAAGAATAGGTGGAACAGGATCAAATAAGGCCGAGGCATCGCTGTGGTAGACTGAAATAATACTTGTAATGACAGCATCTGAAGAAATAGCATCTGTCCTGTCCTGAAGAGCATAAAAGCGAGCCTGACGACCGCCTCATCGACCTACACCTATGGGGCGACCCCTGGCTGCCTGACCCTCACCCCTAGCTGGCGGGGTGAGTGCTGAAGAAACTGGACCAGAAGACAATGGCTGACCCCTCTACTGAGATGAGCTAGCAGCACGGCGAGGACACTACCTCCACATATGCCCAAACTCTCCACACTCATAACAACTCCCAGGTGCCGGAGAATGGGACTGAAGGGAACCCCTTGTCACACCTCATTTTTCTATTACACCCCCGTAAAAGGGTATAATAAAGGGAGTTATTTATAACTTGAAGTGACAATCGAAACAGGATTATTTTTAATTAAAATTTAGAGTCGCCACTTGGGATAATTTATGGTGTCCCATGACACCGGTTCAAATCCCGAATCGAGGAAAGATTTGACTATGTATACAGTCTTTAAATCAGAAATCCTGGTAAAGAATTTTGTTAACTCGGGAGAAGGTGTTAGGCACTCCCGAGTTTCGTGGTTCTAGCACGGTCACTTTGTCAATACTTGGCTTACTACAATTGTTTAATTAATGATTTTAGAACCTATATGCTTTTGCCTCTTTCACCGCTTTTAATTAAGAACATTATCTTGAAATGGGTTACGCTTACGTATACCCATTTTTCTGGTGCGTCAAAAATCATGTCACGTGAACGTATCCACAATTAATAATGCTTTATTATTATGAAGAAAGTTTGGGCCGAAGTTGCGCGAACACATACATCAGTTTTTTTGAGAAGCGTAATTGTGTTACGCGGACGTATACACAATCACACTAGTATTTTAAAACGGCCCTAAAGGATATTCTTTGAAATATTAGTCATTTTTAACATCTAGGTTATAAAGCTAATATGAGGTTCACGCAATTGTCATTTTGTTTGGCATGGCACACCTCGATTCCATGATAAATTTGCATGCATGCTTTAAGTCGTTAAATGGTTAACTAAAATAAAAATGTAGAATATCTGTTATCTAGATAATTAGTGTTACATGTATTTTGAAGGAAAATGATTTTCTTTTTTTAAAACTAATCACTACGAATCTTTCATTCAATAGCTAAAACAAAGATCAACTGGTTGTTAAATACTGATTCTTTTGCCTCAAATCCAGATCAAGAAACCACCCTAAACAAATGCACCAACTTCTTATCATTTTGAACTAAATTTGTTGTACAAGAAAAAGCACACAAAAGAGAAGATTAAAATGAAAGATTCTGTCCTGCAACAACAGAAACAGAAGCACATCGTTTTTATTCTTTTACTTTTTCCTAAAATATGTTGGACACTTTCTTAACCCCTCTTTTATTTTAAACTTTGAGTTTTAAGTACAAGGAAAGCATATACTCATTCAACAATTAGAAAGCTAAAGATAATAAACTATTCTATTCGAGTTAACAAGGAGATGAAAATCAATAGCAACAAAAATTGACCAAATAATGCAGTACTATTATCAAAAGCACAATAAAATAGAAACTGAACTTACATGGAAAATAAAAGAACTGAATCCAACAACCTTTGGATGGAATTACGATCCATACCTCAAAACTCGCCGGAACCGCGAGAAAATTTAGAAACGGAACTCGAGTCGGCACCTATGATTTGCTCTGTTTGGGCGGTTCTTTCTGGGCTATTTTTGTTCTGCGCTTTGCTTAGTTTTAGGTGGTGTTGCTGGTCGTTTTGTGCAATGAAGAAGAAGGACGACTGAAGGGTGTCTTTTTTTCTGAAGATCAAGGGAAAGACTACTCTTCTTTTTCTATGTTGCCACCATTTTTATGTTTTTTTTAGGTTTTAGATTCTAAAGAAGAAGAAGAGAAAACTGCTCCAGCATCCTTCTCATTACTGCTGCTGCGTTTTTCTTCCAGCTTCTAGCTCTAGATTTTCCGTGGTTTTCGTTAAAGAGGAAGAAGAAAAAGGGGTCAGCTCGGAATTAAGGGGGTCTGGTCATTGATGAAGTGTAGAAGTAGATGGTTTTTTTTGGGTGGGGTGGCTCGAAGATGATGGTCTTCAGGGGGATGGGTCTCTTTGTTTTCTGCCGCAACTAATTCCTCTCTGTCTAGATTCTTTTCAAGAATATTTTTAGGTCTAGGTTTATAGGCCTAGGTCTTAGGGTGATGGTTCGGGTGTGATCGACCCGTTTTGGGTTGGGTTAAGGGAAAATTTGGGCTTTTAAAATGGTTTGGTCCAATTCAAATTAAAACCAACTTTTTTTTCAATTTTCTTTTCTTTCTTTAATTAATTAAAAACCTAAATTAAATTCCTAAATCAATTCACATTATAAAAGTAAGCTAATTATCTAACTATAACGTTTATAAAAATTAGTTGATCCTAAATTTAAAGAGAAAAAACTTAATAATCCAAAATTAGAAGCTAAGAATGTAAAAAAATGAGCTATTTTTGTTATTTTCATTTTAAATGCATGTTATTTTTTGATATTTTTTATTTTTAATGGAAATTAAATATGCAAAAAATTAACAAAAATCCTATTAAATTGCAAAAATTGGGAAAAATTATTTTCTGATGTTTTATTGGAGTAATTCATATAGGGCAAAAATTACGTGCTCACAGTTGCCCTTCTTTGCTCAGAAACACGAAGAATTTTCGTGCAAAGATAAAGTGAGCGGATACGAGAGATGTTTGCCCGTTTGAACACTTCGTGGGAAGCATTTTTGAAATATTTGACCGATCCTTGCTTCCGAGGTTGCCTACATATCCTTGGCTATAAAGGAATCAGGTCAGTATAGTTCATAAGTGAGTGAAATGATAGAGTATGCCGAGGTGAAGAGCCAGTCGAGGTGCCACGGCGGTCCTGTTATTACATCAAAACTCAAAACATGAAAAAGACTAGCAAATCCTGTCAACTACAAGTTACAAGATTCCTATCTAAAAGTCTTCTGAAGCTTGATCTTGAGTCTTGTATGGTTCTTCATGCAGACTTTAGATTTGAACCTTGATGCTTGCTAGTTGCAGGTGCTAGTTCATCTTTCTTCAGCTTGTCGGATCAAGATCAGGTATGTAGTGCTTGTGACCTCGGCCATGTCTTGAACAACCCACATCTTTCATCAACTTCTGCGTTTGGATTAACTTCTTGTCTTTCTCATTTTTCTTTTTCTTTATTGTGACTAACTTTTGTTGATCATCTCGGATTGTTGACTCGCATTCTTGTCGCGAGCTTCTTTTGTTGCTGACTTGCATTGCATTCTGATGTGAATTCCCTTATCTCCAGTTAGGCACCTGATTGTCAATATTCGAACTGTCTTTCTTTGGACCTTTCTGCTTTCCCTTGAAATTTGTGCTATCTTCTTTTGAAACTTGAATTTTTTCCCTTTGTTCTCCAGGAGGACGCCTAATTGCTGAACTTGAACCATCTTCCTTTCAACATTGCTGCTTTCCCTTGAAACTTAAACTGTCTTCCCTTGTTCTCCAGGTGGGCGCCTGATTGATGAAACTTTCTATGTTCCCTTGCTTTCCATGTGGGTACCTGCAATCAAAACAAACAAAACAAACGAAATTTTCTGCCCCAGTTTGCACTAGGAAGATTTGTGAGTTGTTAGCAAAATTGTAAACCATTTATACTATTGATGCAATGCTGAGAGTAAACAAAATACTAGACTAGGATATGCATCTCCTACGAGTAAAACCAAGAAACTTTGACTAGCAAATGCGTCTGCTAAAATAAAACCTAAATGAACCAAACTAGGAAGTGCGTCTCGTAGGGGTGAATTTAATGACCAAGACTAGGAAGTGCGTCTCGTAGGGGTGAATTTAAATGACCAAGACTAGAAAGTGCGTCTCCTAGGGGTGAAATCTCAATTTAGGAAGTGCGTCTCCTACAAGTGTATTTTGGAAGACCTAGACTAAGAAGTACATCTCCTAAGGGTGAAATCTCAATTTAGGAAGTGAGTCTCCTACATGTGTATTCTGAAAGACCCAGACTAAGAAGTGCATCTCATAGGGGTGAAATCTCAATTTAGCAAGTGCGTCTCCTACATATGTATTCTAAAAGACCCAGAATAAGAAGTGTGTCTCCTAGGGGTGAAACTTCAATGACTCAAACTAGGAAGTGTGTCTCCTATGAATGAAATATCAATTTAAGAAGTGCGTCTCCTATGGGTGAAAATCAACTTAGGATGTGCGACTCCTAGGGGTGAAAATTCAATGAGTCAAACTAGGAAGTGCGTCTCCTATGATAGAACTATCAATTTAGGAAGTGCGTCTCCTACATATGTAAATTAAATGAATCAAGCTAGGAAGTACGTCTCCTATGAATGAACTATCAATTTAGGAAGTTCATCTCCTACAGGTATAACTTCAATGACTCAAGCTAGGAAGTGCGTCTCCTATGAATGAACTCTCAATTTAGGAAGTGCGTCTCCTACAGGTGTAACTTCAATGACTCAAACTGGGAAATGCGTCTCCTATGAATGAACTATCAATTTAGGAAGTGCGTCACATAGGGTCAAACTTAAATGACTCAAACTAGGAAGTGCGACTCCTAGGGGTGAAATCTCAATTCAGGAAGTGTGTCTCCTAAAACAAAAATATGACCCGAAAAAGCCAGACTAGGAAGTGCGTCTCCTAGGGGTGGAACTTTCATGATTCAAACTAGGAAGTGCGTCTCCTACGAATGAACTTCTCAATTTAGGAAATACGTCTCATATAGGTAAAACTTCAATGAACCAGACTAGGAAGTGAGTCTCCTAGGGTCAAACTTAAATGACTCAAACTAGGAAGTGCATCTCCTATGAATGAACTCTCAATTTAGGAAGTGCGTCTCCTATGGGTGAAACTTCAATGACTCAAACTAGGAAGTGCGTCTCCTATGAATGAACTCTTAAATTAGGAAGTGCGTCTCGTATGGGTGAAACTTCAATGACTCAAACTAGGAAGTGCGTCTCCTATGAATGAACTTTTAATTTAGGAAGTGCGTCTCCTATGGGTAAAACTTCATTGACTCAAACAAGAAAGTGTGTCTCCTAGGGGTGAAATTTCAATGATTCAAGCTAGGAAGTGCGTCTCCTAGGAATAAACTTAAATGATCCAAAACTAGGAAGTGCGTCTCCTAGAGGTGAAACTCAATTTAGGAAGTGCGTCTCCTAAATAGTATAACCTAAAAAACCTAGACTAGGAAGTGCGTCTCCTAGAGGTGAAACTTCAATGAACCAGATTAGGAAGTGCGTCTCCTATGAATGAACTCTCAATTTAGTAAGTGCATCTCCTACAGGTGTAAGACCCAGACTAAGAAGTGCGTCTCCTAGGGGTTAAACCCCAGTGACTCAAACTCATATGATCCAAACTAGGAAGTGAGTCTCCTAATTGGTAAAACAAAATATAACTTGAAAACCCAGACTAGGAAGTGTTTCTCCTAGGGGTGATGTGTGATCTTCTCAATAGTCTTTGTGTAAGTAAAATTGGGGCATTACACCTGAAACTTTCAAGCTTCCCAGCTTTAATATGAATATAGCTTCCATCCCTGTTTTAGACAAATAAAACCTATGAGTTTAAATATAGTGGTTGGTTTGTGGCCTTGACTTTGCGGAGAATGCTCCTTCACTTGCCATGATAACTTTGATTTCACCTTGACAGACAATGCTTGCTTAGTGACTAACCAATTTCTCCGTCACCCTTATCACAAAAATACCTCATCTCCATCTAGACCTAATACCCTCTATATGTTGCATTGCTCATGAACTCACATTCACCAAACCTTTGTGTTTCACATGAATCCCAAAGCACGTCAATTGCCACTCACTCAATGCGTATGCTGTTCTTTCTTGACTTAAACCACTGGCCTTGGCCTTGAGGTCTATTGCTCCTTCACTTGCCATGATAATTTTGATTTTCGCTTGGAAGACCTTGGTTTTCATTGGTTAACCACTTTCTCTGTCAACCTTATCACAGAGAATACCTTCGATCCGTTCACCCAACATCCTCTATCTGTTGCGTTATTCATGAATTGATATATTCCAAACCTTTGTATTTCACATGAATCCCAAAACATATTGATTGCTACCAACTCAGTGCACATATTGTTCTTTCCTGACTTATGTTGCTTTGATGTGCTAGCCAGATCCCGTTTTGTGCAATTGGAAAGATGGTGGCAAAATTTGAAGTCATTTCTCACTTCTTTTGACCAAACAGACTCAGAGGAAGTAAACAAGACAAAAAGAACAGAGTAAAGGACAATGAAAAGAGATGATTCCTAACAAGAAAACTACAAAGTAGAAACCTATCAAATGTAGATACCAACTCTAATGACCATGACATGCACATGTCGCCTATTATGTCAAGCAAGTATGATGTCCAACTCTTGTTATAACCTCTAAGCCGTGAAACTGGACTTTAATGCTCCGATTATCCAATCTGATTCCCGATCCTTACTCGACTTGTAGTGCCCGAAGAGTTTTCACTATTAAGCCTCTCTCATTTTGTTCTTTCTCTCAACTTACCTTCGCCTTATGGTGCTTGTGAAGGTCGATAAGAATCTCTCATATTTGTTTTCCTTGTTCAGAACGGAATGTTGCCCTGATATAAATCACCTCTACTTACTTGACTTGGCATCTCTCAAAGACTGGTCGGAAGGTCTTCATTTGGACTGTAATGTGGGTTTTTGGATATGGTTAGAAAGAAAGGGTATCAAAAGGCTCAAAACAACTCAAATGGGTTCAAAATTACAACTTTTGGAATCACATTTCTTATGACAACCACAACTTCTGCCCCAGTTTCTTTGCTTGGGGACTGTTGGATTTTTATTTTGATGGGACCGAACCATGAGGCTGCCTACGTATCCTTAAAATGAATCAGGTCAAACGTAGTTCATGATACTACTTTTGTTGTTACTCTTTTTATTTTCCTTTTCTTTTTTCCCTTTTTTTCATTTTTCTTCTTTTTGTTGTTGTTTTTTTTCTTCTACCTTTTTCTTCTCTCTCTTTTCATTGTTTTCTTTCTCTTTTTCCTTCACTTACTTTCCACGCTTGTGTTTATGAATTTTGTTACTAATTCCAAAAGAGAGTTATGCAAGAAAATAAATAAGGCTCAAAGGGGGTAATAAAGGATAAAGTGTTTACATAGAAAAACAAAATGCCTTCGTCATTCCAATCTTCAAAACATGCCAAGTACAAACAACACAGTTAAACAAACCACAGAAAACATTCGCAACATCTTTTGATTGTACCAGACTCGATAACCATATCCACACATCCGCCTTCCACATCTGTTGAATACAAAGAATTATTGGACAACACTCTCACTTTCCTTACCACGAACGACCCCTGACAATTAGGGCAAACTTGCTTTTAGTTTCAACCTAATGCGGCATGATGCTCCAATAGGGTTTCTCTGTGTTTTATCTGCCCCAGTTTCACATGGTTCGGGCTTCAAATGTTATTAAAGTGCCTTCACTTATTTCCCTCAAATGTCCCTGCATCTTCAAGATTGTTTCAATGTTTTAAGACTAAACTAACTTTTCAAACCAGGCTGAGAATTATGCATGTATATCATGTCACCAGAGTCAACAGAAAAAGGACTATAAAAGGAAAAGAGAACTAGACAAAAATGACTAGAAATAACAGAAGACAAAAAATTGCATTAGGGTTGAACAACAAAGCAAACAAACTAAACTGGTGTTACAACCTCGGAACAAACCCGGACAATACTAAATGAGCTACTACGACTAAACAAACTGGGCAAAATAAATGGATAGAAGGGTTTGAGTCACAATACAATATCCGAATTACCACCTTGAAATAACCCGGATAGCAGAAATGACAATAAAATAAACCACCAAAACTCCATTCCGGCTGACCAAGAAATGGAGCGTCTTTCCAATTACCAAGCACGGTATCTTAGCCAGTGAATTCTGCATCAACAATACTAGGACCTTCACAAGTTTTCATCACGTTGTTCTTAGCAAACAACTTTTGGGTTCCTTTGGTCGGCTCGTTCTTAAGATCAACCTCTAATAGCGCTGAAAGCTTGGTATCCCTTGGACCTTCGAAGCTCCCAGAAGAATTCTCACATTCCTTTTCAAAATAAATCATGCCCACCATATGCGTCTCATTATGAAAAGGCGATGGACTTTGGCTGGTGTCTGCTGCATCCAAATTTTGTACGACAATGTCACCTACGTCAATAAGCTTCTGAATTGTTTTCTCCAGATTCCAACACTTCTCTATGTCATACCCCGGGGCATATGAGGAATATGCGCACCTTTGAGAAAAATCAAACTTCTTTGACAGAGGGTTTGGCATTTTTATTTGAATCGGCTTCAACATGTCTAATTGCTTCAACCTTTGGAACAAACTAGCATATGATTCTGCAATAGGGGTGAAAACCTTTTCTTTTTGTCAACAGCCTCTCATTCTTAGACTCTTGATTGGGCCGAAAACCTGATCCAAGAGGTTTTCGGTATGCTCGTGGGGGTGGATAGGCATTCTGTGGAGCTGGGTACGGGGAAAGTGATGTACGATTGGGAGTTCTGTGGAGAGAAGTAGCATTGGGGAGGATCATCTGGTACACAAGGATATCCATGAAGACGATGTCGAGGCTGGAAATGTCGATAAGGAAAGCCCATCGGATCATCTTTTCGGTTTCTCTTTCTTTTACCAAAGCTTATTGGGATGTTCTGAATGTCTTTCGAACAATTCACGATTTTGACTAACTTGGTTCGTTATTTTACTTGCTCCCCCATTTTTAACACATCATTGAAAGGATTTCCCAAGGCCGGGATCGAATGACTGAAGTAGCTAGGTCCCTAGGCTTGTAGGAAAAGCTCAACCATTTCTTATTTACCAATCGGGGAACTGACTCGAGCATCTTGCTCCCTCCATCTGAGCCCAAATTCCCTAAAGCTTTCTTCCGGCTTATTTTCCATTTTAGATAGGGAGGAGCAATCTGAGGAAAAACTTGATTTGTATTGAAAGCGCCGCACAAAATCTTGAGCCAGGTCACCTAATGTATGCCACCTACCAACATCTTGACGAGTACGCCATTCCAAAGCCACCCAAGTCAGGCTCTCACTGAAATATGCCATCATTAAGTCATCTTTCTCTCCAACAATTCTCATTTTATTGCAATAGACCTTTAGGTGGGCTATCAGATCTCCGCACCCATCATACAAGTTAAATTTTGGCACTTTGAACCCCGCGGGCAGGCGAACATTAAGGGACACAGATAGTTCTTTGCAAGCCATGCTACCCCGGTCTCTCATTCCCTTCTTGTTATTCAAGGATTGTTCTATGCCTTTCAGCCTCCTGGGTATCCCATCTTTCCCTTCTCTTCCTGTGAACCTTTCATTTTCAACATGAGGCTCAACCTGCGGGCCGTGTTTGTATGAGTAGGGAGCCTTGTGGGCAATCTCTAAGAGGTAATATTAGGCATCATGAGCTTGGAGATAAGCGGGTGGATCTGGAGAGTATGGAGGATCATCTGGCATTGTGTCCGGAGCTTGGGTAAGAGTGGCATCTATGAGGCTAGGTGGTGGCGGGGGTGGTGCCTTTCCAGTCATCCAGGCCTGATACATGTTCTTCATGTGTTCTCTTAACATCTTTACCTCTTCAACCAACCCATTGTCCTGTTCAACCAACTGCTTTCGGGCACCGGTATTAGCCAACTCAGTTCTGTTGTTGTCTGCCATCGCCTTTTGACTTTGTGTTGTAGAGAAAATTTACCACTTTAAAAACCACAAACCAACCACCCTTCTGCTATGAATATAACAAAATAAAGCCATCACGTTAGCGTTAGGGCATTTAACATAAGATAGCTCACTTTGTGTGCAATGCATCTAGCCACAATTATCAGTTCTAAAATGACTTTTAGGGTACAAAGGTCAGTTGGCATCATCCCAACTTGATTATTTCAACCTCTCTTTTCTTTGCTTTCCTCACACTTCTTAGCTCACTCATTTTCTTTCCCTTTTTTCTTTCTGATTATCGCTTTTTTTCTTCCTTCTTATTTCTCACATCCCACAATTCTACCTCTCTTTTTTCCTTTTTTTTCCATTTTCCCCCTTTTTTCTTTTAAAAAAATGATTCGATCGAACCCTATGTAGATTGCCTAAGTATCATGACCCCGCATGAATCGAATCTTTGTGTAGTTCTGGAAGATCGAGAATAAAGTAAACAAATTGACATTTTCTTTTTTTTTCTTTAAGGACTACTCTGATGAGAAAAGAGAAATAAAAGAAGCAAATCTTTTTTTTTGAATTTTCTTTACTTAATATTTATGACCTATTCTAAACTCAAGCTTAACGGGCATATTTTTTTTTCTCTTTTTTTATTTATTTATTTTCCTTTTGAAACAAATACTCTATTAAGGAAAAATCCTAGAAGAGAAAAATATTTTTTAATTTTTTTTCCTTTTTATTTTTTTAAGAAGGAAATCTAAATAATAAATCACAAAAACATATTTTGAATTTTCATTGGATATCCTGACGCAAGATTTCGAAACAAAAAGGTGAAACAAAATATTTTTGGATTTCAATTTTGATTGCCTAAAGAAGAAATTCTAATGATAAACAAAAGATAAAGTATTTTTATTTTCTATGTACAATATCCTAATATTCCAATGAAAATAAAAAGAATTTTTTTTCATGTTTCACTAATTTCCCAAAATAAAACCACCTCAAACTTTTTTTTTTTTTGATTTCTAGGAGTAGTATTTCTAAAGAAAACTCTAACGGAAATATAAACACATAATATATTTGGTTTTGGATTTTTGAATTGCACCACACCTTGTCAAATATAAAATAAAAAGTACAATAACAAAAACTTGACATCACTATACAAAACTTAGAAAGTAAAAGACGACATAAAATGACGAACAGACTCAAAACATAAAAATAAAAGAAATCTCCTTAAGCAACTCCTGAATGCAGTGGTCTTGGAGTATATGTCACGCTCAAACTTCGGTAAGTAGATCCACACCTGTATGAAAAACTCAAACCAACACTAGGTGAGACAATAACACTCCCTATTAGACACATGCAAGACCTTGCAATGATTTTTCAAAAATTAACTTATGCGGCTAAAAGTGGCTAAAAATGCAAGATTTGGCTAAGACCCCGTGAAGTCAAGAACCTAAACTCACTAGGAAGACCGGACCCTATGTGGGTTGCCTACGTATCACGCCCCGAAAGACGAGAATCAAGTATGCGTAGTTCGGACAGATTGGATAAGGGCGAGCATTTAAAAAAAATAACTAATTTAGCGAAAACATATTTTTTTCTTTTCCTTGAAAATGATGAAACATGCAAACTCTTTTTTGGGATTCTCTTTTCCCTTTTTTTTTTTGATTTTTTTGATTTTCGAAAAATGATGAGAAGTGCAACATTTTTTTTAAAAATTTTCAAACTCTCTTTTTTTAACAACATAATTGGATCCAACTC
Organism: Nicotiana glauca; assembly: GCA_026770625.1. Classification (NCBI taxonomy): domain Eukaryota; kingdom Viridiplantae; phylum Streptophyta; class Magnoliopsida; order Solanales; family Solanaceae; genus Nicotiana; species Nicotiana glauca. The sequence continues at coordinate 14,279 of MU786847.1, read as the reverse complement.
ACTTTATCTTCACACTTCACTCTTTTTTCTTTTTCTTTTTTTCATTTTTTCTTTTACTTTTTTTCATTTTTATTTGCCCTCAACTGTCATTGGTCCGCCAAATGACCCTTTTACCCTTGAATAAATGTAATATGTTGCACATAGGATGCATCAAGATGGTCTGTTATTTTTGGGTACACCTATCCTAGACGGACTCAACCTCTGTGTTGAGCCCCCTAAGTCAAATGCACGTGATGCAAACAAGCGCTCCTACTAGATATCCGACATGGAGCTGTGTTTTTCTAAGTTTAAATGCTAGGGTTTTGATCTAGACATGGGGTACCCGAGCAGACAACTGTGGCCGAGGAGGGGGGCAATGTACCAGGAGCACTAAAGTCTTCCCAACCTTGTCCTTTGCCCAACCTCGCTCTATTTGGTATAATTTTTATAGAAAAAGCGGGCTACACGAACATATGCACCATTTTCAGAAGACTCGGATGGGGCGGCATAAGAAGACAGTTATATACAATTCAACAATATTAAAGCGGTAAACAAATAGCATTTTAGCAAAAAGGTTCACAAAAAACAATAATATCAACAATAAATAAGCCAAGTAAAAATTATGAAACAAGCACGAATTCTTGAACCCTAAACAAAAGTTCTGGGTTCTAGTCCCCAGCAGAGTCGCCAGAGCTGTGACACCTTATTTTTCTACTACACTCCCATAAAAGGGTATAATAAAGGGAGTTATTTTTAACTTGAAGTGACAATCGAAATGAGATTATTTTTAATTAAAATTCAGAGTCACCACTTGGGATAATTTATGGAGTTCCAAGTCACCGGTTCAAATCCCGAATCGAGAAAAGATTTGACTCTGTATACAGTCTGCGAATTAGAAATCCGGGTAAGAAATTTTGTTAACCTGGGAGAAGGTGTTAGGCACTCCCGAGTTTTGTGGTTCTAGCACGGTCGCTTTGACAATACTTGGCTTACTACAATTGTTTAATTAATGATTTTAGAACCTATATGCTTTTGCCTCTTTCACCGCTTTTAATTAAGAACATTATCTTGAAACGGATTACGCGTACATATACCCATTTGTTTGGCGCGTCAAAAATCATGTCATGCGAACGTGTCCACAATTAATAACACTTTATTATTATGAAGAAAGTTTGGGCCAAAGTTGCGCGAACGCATACTCCGGTTTTATTTTTAGAAGAGTAATTGTGTTACGCGGACGTATACACAATCACACTAGTATTTTAAAACGGCCCTAAAGGATATTCTACGAAATATTAGTCATTTTTAACATCTAGGTTATAAAGCTAATACGAGGTCCACGCAATTATCATTTTGTTTGCCATGGCACACCTCGATTCCATGATAAATTTGGATGCATGCTTTAAGTCATTAAATGGATAACTAAAATAAAAATGCAGAATATCTGTTATCTAGATAATTAGTGTTACATGTATTTTGAAGGAAAAATATATTCTTTTTTTTTAAAACTAATCACTACGAATCTTTCATTCAATAGCTAAAACAAAGATCAACTGGTTATTAAATACTGATTCTTTCGCCTCAAATCCAGATCAAGAAACCACCCCAAACAAATGCACCATCTTCTTATCATTTTGAACCAAATTTGTTGTACAAGAAAAAGCACACAAAAGAGAAGATTAAAATGAAAGATTCTGTCCTGCAACAACAGAAACAGAAGCACATCGTTTTTATTCTTTTACTTTTTCCTAAAATATGTTGGACACTTTCTTAACCCCTCTTTTATTTTAAACTTTGAGTTTTAAGTACAAGGAAAGCATATACTCATTCAACAATTAGAAAGCTAAAGATAATAAACTATTCTATTCGAGTTAACAAGGAGATGAAAATCAATAGCAACAAAAATTGACCAAATAATGCAGTACTATTATCAAAAGCACAATAAAATAGAAACTGAACTTACATGGAAAATAAAAGAACTGAATCCAACAACCTTTGGATGGAATTACGATCCATACCTCAAAACTCGCCGGAACCGCGAGAAAATTTAGAAACGGAACTCGAGTCGGCACCTATGATTTGCTCTGTTTGGGCGGTTCTTTCTGGG
>MU786846.1:0-17147 GCA_026770625.1 Nicotiana glauca | reverse complement strand
CCCCCCCCCCCCAGTATGTGTACTACCTTGGGATCCTTCTGAGACCTCTAAACTATGGCACACTGAGGATGGCCCTTCCATACTGCACTTACTCAATTTGGTTACAAAGTCTAGGTATGAGCATTGCCCGGGATCCTTGAGATCCTTAGAGAACTCTGACGCACCTGGATAATGATATTGTCTATGAAATTGGCATTTGAGGCTATTGGAGGTTTGGGAAATCACTTGTGCCTACTTCAGGCTCCCTATAGTGTAACTTCTTCTTTTTGTTTATCTATTTAATTCATTCATCTGGTTTGTAATAATTTGTAAACGAATATTAGGGTGATTAGTGAAAAGGGGTGGATAGTTACATATTTGTGGTGTAATATGGGTAGAAACCATGCCTATAGGATTTTATATTTGCTATGTCTGCCCTACCTATTAGAAATCATTCTTATAGGATCATTTAATATAATTGTTTGCCTCACCATGTAGAAACAATGCCTATAGGGTTTAAATGGTTCCAAATAATAGAAATCGTGTCCATAGATTTAAAAATCAACTTCCCAAATAGATACCATACTTAAGCATGTGATCAAGTTCAGTTTCTGTTCCAATGGGTATTTACATTTGTTTCCACTAGAAATCATGCCTATAAGTTTCTAACGTCAGCTCTTAACAACTAGATATCATGCTTATAGGGAACAACATCAGAAATTCTCCCTATAGATCTAAAAATTAGTTTAGTTTGAATAAGTCAGTCCAATTCATGTCAGTTTACTTCGAAACTGGTCTAATCAGTGGTTTGCTTTCCTTAAATGAATCCTTTTAAGAACTACCCTAATTTACTATTAGAAAGCATGTCTGTAGGAATTCAAGAGTCCGTTTTAAAATATGCTCGTTGTTTTACTATATCAAACGTAGCTATCATGCTTTTAGTACATTATTGTTCTGCATTTAGGCAAGCCTATAGGGAGATTTTCAAATTCTACAAACTGTATTTCTACTACTTGAAGTCATTCAGATTTAATAGGTTAAAATCAGTAGGCAAACTGATTAGGACCTTACTGTCGAGTTTATTAAAACAAAGTTGCATGTCTCTGTGCATTGACATCCACTTAGACATCCCGTTTAGGCATTTTCTCTAATAAAAAATTGATCTTATTTGTGTTTGAGACGTGCTATTTATGTGTATTACTTGTGGAGGTAAACCTAGGCCTTTTAACTGTATCTTTCTCTATTTAGCTATTAAGTCTTATGTGTTCTTGCCTGTCGCCTAGAATTTTCTCCTTTTTAAGCACATTAGGGTTCGTCCAGAACTACCTAGATTTAAAGGTCCTAAAATACCTCCAGGGCCACAAGGAAGGGACGGGTAGTGCACGCATAGGCATCGTCAAGGTTACTAGAACGCTTTAGGCTATGACCAAGGGGAGGGACTTGGGTAGAACGGGATATGATGACTACACGCTAGTGTCACGTGTAGCCCCTCATTGAGGAGTGTTTACCGGGTATTGTGTGGGGTGATCCCGTAGGCTAACCAACCTAGGACCCCTCCTTTCCCATAACCCTTTACTTTACTTCCCTATATGTACACAATCTTTGTCTTATCATTTGAGTCATACTAAGTCCAATGAGCTTTATTTTCAATTATTTGTTTCAACTACTTATATGTAAAAGGACTAATTCATAAATATAAGTTCGGCCAGGATCCACAATTGTGGATTGAGAGGGGTGCCTAACACCTTCTCCTCGAGGTTATTTTGAGCCCTTACCCTAAATCTCTGGTAATGCAAACCAATCCAAGAGTTAATCTCTCTAGATGTCCTAACACACCATAATCCGTTAGGTGGCGACTATCCAAAATACCCAATTCCCATAATGAAATGAGTTATTACCCCCATAAGTGTCGAAACCCAGACCTTTTCTTCCCCGTAGAAAAGGGAGGGGAAAAAAGGGGGCGCGACATTAGTCACCCATCGACTAGCCTCTACAAGATATCGGACTCGACCTCGAGGCCCCGAATAAGCAAACACGAAGCCCCGATTATCATCTATTCGGTTTGGTTATCACCTTATTTTCAAGCTTTTATCTAGTCTCCAAGTCTTTCACTTAGCATCTATTACCTAAACAACTAGCATAAAAATAGGCCACGTATTATTAGAACCACAAAATCAAATCTAATTGTAATTACCATTTTCAAGGTAAACAGTGCGGCGCCCACCGTGAGGCTAAAAATAATAGTGATTATTTTCTTGCTGGTTTACTACATAACGCAAGTTATGTCTCGCACTTATTCTTGTCCAAGATCTTCGATTTCAGGCCAAAATATCTAACTCAATAAATGGATGTGAAAACAACAGTCTTGAGAACCATGGAGGGAATGGTGTAGCTGTTCCAAGTATTGGCGCACCACCACTAAACCCTGAAGGCGCGCCAGAGCTGATCCTCATGGATGCGGTCTCATGCGATGCCCAGCACATCGATATAAGCTCCCGCACTAATAGGAGCGTACTCCAAGGAGACCAACAAGAAGCTCAAAAAACCCCGGCTAGGGAAGAACATGAGGTTAGACTTCATATTATTTTTGAAATATTACAGGCACAACAATTGGAGATTGCTCAGCTGTAAAGTCACCATAAAACTCCCAGCACGGCAGTGCCGGAAATGGCTTCCCCACCCGAGCAGGTACCGGAAAGGTCAAGTAATAACGGGTTGACAGCCGACCCTACCCTTATAAAGAAGATTGAGGACCTCACAATGAGGATCGATTCAGGCGAGAAAAATATAGAAACCAATGGTAAAAAGGTAGAGACCTACAATTCTAGGGTCGACCAAATTCTGGGTGCACCCCCGGTCCTGCAGGGTGCAGATTCGAAGAAGTTTGTACAAAATTCATTCTCGAAGGAATCTTCTCCAAAACCCATTCCAAAGAAGTTTAGAATTCCTGAAGTATAACGGAACCTCGGACCCCAAAGAGCACGTCACTTCTTACACTTGTGCGGTGAAGGGCAACGACATGAGGGACGATGAGATCGAACCTGTCCTGCTGAAGAAGTTTGGGGAAACACTCTCTAAAGGGGCCATGATGTGGTATCACAACCTAGCTCCTAACACTATAGATTCATTTGCCATACTGGCAGATTCTTTCATAAAGGCACATGCCAGTGCCATCAAGGTAGGTACAAGGAAATCCGACATTTTCAAAATCAAGCAAGGGGGGTACGAGTCGATGCGAGAGTTCGTATCTCACTTTCAAATGGAACGGATGGAACTACCACCAATCTCTGATGACTGGGTGGTGTAGGCCTTCACTCAAGGTTTGTCACGCCCCAACCTCGGGAGGTGCGACCGGCGCTCAATCAAGTGAACCCGACTGAGCAAGCCTAACCGAACACTTTCTACCCCAACTCAATATGAATACGGAACTCATGCCTTTGATTTATTTAGACGATAATACACGGTGTATACCACATTACTGATTCGTTTCATATTATAAAAATTTACCGTTCATAAGCTAGCTTCATGGATTCTATTAGAGTTACAGCTTAAGGAGATCACAAGTTTAGGATTACAACATATACATATAGTGGACTCCCCGAAACCTGTACATAACACACACTAGTGTCTTTGGAGCCTCTAAAGATACAACAGATAAGCGTGACTATTCTGGCAACAAGGCCCCGGCTATACCTCAATAGTGAAAAGCTGTAATAACAAAAGATACACCATATAGCCCCATGGAAGAATAAGGGGCTCACCGAGACTTCGAGTAGAAGAACGCTCCGCTACACACGGTCGGCACTGTCCGCTATGGAGCCACCTACAATCATAACATAAATGTAGCGTCCCTGGCAAAAAGGATGTCAGTACATTTGAATTGTACTGGTATGTATAACTGAATACCATTTTACTAGAAAGAACTATCAAATAGATACAAGCAATTAATACGGGCAAATCAAAGAAGCAATTCATATAATTCTTCATACAATTTCCACAACTCAGATTAGGGCAATTTTGTCACGTGTTTACCACTGTTCTCATTATCACCGCCATCTAGAGCGGAGTCCGGTCACGACCCGACCGGCTAGGTCACCTCATTGGAGGTATTACTCATAATCAATATTTCATTTCCCTTATCCGGAATCCTATATCAGCACATTACCACCATGTGTGCGGCATGGTGTCCGATCACGATCCGACCGGCTAGGTCACCTCGTTGGAGGCATTACTCAATTCTTATTCTCATCAGTCAACACCTTCGAATATCTATCCCACACATATCAAGGATAATTCAGGTTACAAATCACAGGTAAATGGGCACATAGCTAGCATGAATAGTTCTTTGTTTCAATGTCGGCTTATAGCCCAAGTAATTCAACACATAATTATACTTTTCATCATTCTCTAATTATCAAGATTTGTGCATTATTCACATTGAGGCACATCCTTCACAAATATGTATAGTTATATGCAATTCAATTAATGCATAATGGCAATCAATACTCTAGCCAATTTAACTCTTACCATACTTTCGTAATGACAACGGAGCTCAATTTCTAATAAAAGGGGGTTTTAGCCATACATACCTCAATAAATCTTTTCCTTACTCTTTTACAAATTTCCGGAACTCTTGGCGCTTTGATCTATTGAGCAAGAAATACAAATTAAATCGATAATTAGAGACGAAACTGAAGTTCTAACTTGGTTCGAGCATATCGTCAAACACTAAAGGTGCATTATGACCTTAGGCCCCTTTTTGTGAGGAATTTCTATCATTTTGTACCCCCAATTGCCTCCTTTTTAATTTTACTACTTTCCAATACTCTATGGTGGTATGCATGCAAGAGATTCATTCTCATACCCATGAATTACTTCCCTAATGACCCCATATGGCTAAGTATACAATTATGAGCTGAGGTGATGGAGCCTTACCTCTTGGGATGAAGATTTAGGAGCCTTCACTTGATTAGTTTCAAGGATATAGCAAAATTCTAAAGAGAATTTGATGGGGGGACACTTTCCACCTCTAAGACCCTCTTTCTCTCTCTAACAATCTCAGAAAATAGCTTAGAATGAGCCAAAATGTTGAATATATCGATAGGGAGGTCGAGTTAAAAATTAGAAAATTGGAGCCCCGAGTAAAATATGTGATCGCATCTGCGGTCGCAGAATGAACATGCGGTCCGCATAATGGACTGCAAAATGCCTCCTAAAAACCATACGTTCTGACTCAGTCTGCGGTAATAATGCGGCCCGCATTCATGTTCTACGGTCGCAAAGTGCACTGCAGAACTGACACTCATAAAATTCAAAGGAGAAAGTGCGACGACTATGCGGTCCGCATTTCAATTATGCGACCGCATTTAGACAGCAGAACTAACTTCAATTTTAACAAACACTCTGACTCACTCTGCGGCAGATATGCGGTCTGCATTTCTATTATGCAACCGCATTCTGGACCGCATTTCTTGCATTTTTTGGAAACTTATTATTGACTTTTTAATGCACTATTTAATGCAAAAAGATCCGCGCCGCGGCTCGCAAGCTTGCCGTGAAGAATATTTATGAATTTCTAACACATGCTCCTAACTTGGCACCACGGAATCCGGGTTTTCGAGTAGGGATTTCACGGGGCCTTACAAGGTTTGAATGAGCGAAGCTCGATAGCATCAAAGCAGTTGAAGCAAAACTTAGTCGAATAACCCGCCGTGACTTGGTCGGACGTCTACAACCGATACCCATCAAAGATCAAGGTCGAAGACGACCAACTAGGAGCCCCATCGGGCTCGAAATATCCTAACAAGCTTCCAGCAAAGGAGTCTAAGCCGAATAAAGAGAGATGCCAACCATACACTGAAGATAGAAGAAACGCCCCAAGGCGCAACATACCCTGCAATGACCGGAGGACGGGCCAAGGCTAGAATCCTCGGGAACTTGTTGGCAGAGTTGGATTCGACAGACACACAAGGCCGACGGATGTGCCCTGCTTGTCGGAATACAACTTCAACATCGACGTTTCAGACATCATATTCGCCATTAGTAAAATCAGAGACACCAGGTGGTCAAGGCTTGTACAATCAAACCCTTTGCAAAGAAACCATAACTTCGTATGCGAATTTCATAACACACACGGTCATAGGACCGAAGATTGTCGGCAACTTCAGGAAGAAGTAGCCCGACAACTCAGCAAGGGTCACCTTCGAGAATTCTTCAGTGACCGGGCCAAAAATCAGTTCTGGTATAGAGAGGCGACCAAGAAGAACTAAACTAATGAGCCACAACATGTCATCCAGATGATCTTGGAAGGCATCGATGTTCCACAAGAACCCATGATTAGAAAAACAAAATATCCATCACCAGAGAAAAGAAAACTCGAGGTTACATACCCGAGGACGCACTCACATTCAGCGATGAGGACATCGAGACCTTGTCTCAACCTCACAACGATGCACTGGTAATCTCTTTCCTTGTAAGTACATTTCAAATTAAACGTGTACTTGTGGATCCAAGTAGCTCGGTCAATTTTATCAGGTCGAGGGTGGTAGAGCAGCTCGCACTGCTCGACCAAATCGTACCCACCTCTTGATTCCTCAACGGCTTCAACATGGCAAGTGAAACAACGAAATGGGAAATCACCCTCCCGGTCAACATGGCCGGCGCAAATCAAAATACCAAATTCCATTTCATCGAATGAGACATGAGATGCAATGCCTTATTTGGGAGGTTGTGGACACACTGGATGATAGCAGTACCATCCACCCTCCATTAAATGATGAAATTCCCAACAAAGGATGGGATAAAAATCATCTACGGGGAACATCGTTCAGCGAAAGAGATATTCACAGTGCTTGATGTGGTACTAACACCAATATCCCTACCATCAAAGGAGACAAAGTATAACAAACAACAAAATAGCGATAACAAACTAAATCTTCGGCTAAGCGCGATCAAACGAAGCAGAGGACTGTACCGCATCCTTATAACATGCGATTGAAGCATATCAGGGCTTGAAACACCGCTAGCACTAAGGTATGACCGTCTCCTTTTTTCAATTACATTCTACACTAACCTAAGTGTAGATATCCGATCGAAATGGCCGAAGCTCTTTCCAACTCGAAGGCCTTAGGTTCCAAAAAGAATACATTACACTCTTTTCCTTCGATCGAGTTTTATCCCAAGAAGGGTTTCACCAGCAAGGTTTTCAACGAGGCAAAATATATATGCTACCTAAGGAAGACTCAACAAGTATTCAAGGCTTCTTTTCAATCAAACTCGAATACTGGGTGGCATCCCCCCGGATGATCACCTCCTCAAAGAAGCCAAGATGTGATGAATAGGGTCTCGATAGGAAAATAATATACTAGGCCAAACGTTCAAACGAACCGTGTCCGTATAGAATAACTGAGCCTTAACAACAAAAACATGTATACTTGTACCAAGATGTGTTGAATAGGGTCTCCATCTCTAGCCATGATAACTTTGATTTCTTCTTGGAAGATCTTTCTTGTCGTTTACCACCCTTTTTGTCAATCTTATCACAGAAAATACCTTTGATCCGTTCACCCTAGCCCTCATTCTGTTGCATTGTCCATGAATTGATATATTCCAAGCCTTTGTATTTCAAACGAATCCCAAAGCATGTTGATTGTTTCCAACTCAGCGTGCTTGCTGTTCATTCCGGACTTATGACGTTTTGATGTGCTAACCAGATCCCATTTTGTGCAATTGGAAAGCTGGTGGCAAATTTTGAAGTCATTTCTCACTGTGTTGACCCAATAGACTCAAGAAGAGAAAATAAACAAGACAAAAGGAACAGAGTAGAGTACAATGGAAAGAGATGATTCCTAATAAGAAAACTACAAAGTAGAAACCTATCGGATGTGGATACCGACTCTAATGACCTTGACATGCACCTGCGGCTTATTCTGTTAAGCAAATCTGATGTCCATCTCTTGTCGTACCTTTTTGCCGTGAAACTGGGCTTCAATGTTCCGCTTATCCCATCTGATTCACAATACTTATTCGACTTGTAGTGCCCAAAGGGTTTTCACTATCAAGCCTCTCTCATTTTGGTCTTTCTCTCAACTCACCGTCGCCTTATGGTGCCCGTGAAGGTTTTCACCAATAAGACTCTCATTTTTTATTTCTCTCAGCTTTCATCGCCTTGTGTACCTGTGAGGGTTCTCATCAACAAGACTCTCTCATTCTTCATTTTCCTTATTTGGACCGAAATGTTGCCTCTGATATGATTCACCTCTACTCGCTTGACTTGGCATCTCTCGAAGACTGATCGGAAGGTCTTTCTTTGGACTGTAATGTGGGTTTTTGGATAGGGTTAGAAAGAAAGGGTATCAAAGGCTCAAAACAATTCAACATGGGTTCAAAATTACAACTTTCGGAATCAGATTTCTCACAACAACCACAACTTTTGCCCCAGTTTCTTTCTTGGGGACTTTTGGATTTTTATTTTGGTGTGACTGAACCTCAGAAAGAGGCTACCAACATATCCTTTCAAAATCAAGTCGAACGTAGTTCAGGTCATAGAGATTACTTTGTTGTTGTGACTTTTCTTTCCTTTTTCTTCCTCTTTCTCTTCTTTTCTCTTCTTTCTTTCTTTTCTCCTTTTGTTGTTTTTGTTTTTTTTTCTTTTTACTCCTTTTCTCTTCTTTTTTTTCTTTTCTTCATCACTCCTTTTTTTGTCTCTTTTCATTATTTTCTTTTCTCTTTTTCCTATACTTATATTTCATGTTTGTGTTTCTGATCTTTGCTACTGATTCTGAAAGAGGGGTATGAAAGAAAACGAATAAGGCTCAAAGGGGTAACAAAGGATAAAGTGTTTAGATAGAAGAACAAAATACCTTCATCATTCCAATCTTCAAAACATGCCAAGCACAAACAACACATTTAAACAAACCACAGAAAATATTTGTATCATCTTTTGATTGTACCAGACTTGATAACCATATCCACACATTTGCCTTCTACGTATGTTGAACACAAAGCACCATTAGACAACACTCTCACTCTCCTTACCATGAATGGCCCTTGACAATTGGGCAAACTTGCCTTTGGCTTCAACCTGATGTTGCATGATGCATTTCAATTGGTTTTCTCTGTGTTCTATCTGCCCCAGTTTCACACAATTTGGGCTCGAAGTGATCTCAAAATGCCCTTACTTGTTTCCCTCAAATATCCTTAATCTTCAACATTGTTTCATTGCTTCATTACTAAACTGACTTTTAAAACCAGGCTGAGAATTATGTGTGCATGTCATGTCACTAGAACCAGCATGAAAAGAACTATAAAAGGAGAAGAGAACTAAACAAATTGACTAGAAATGGCAAGGAAACAGAGAATTGCATTAGACCGACGGTGAAAGGGTTTAAACAACAAACAAACAAACTAGACTAGGGTTACAACCCTTGAACAAACCTAGACAGCACTAAACAAGCTATTACGACTAAACAAACAAGCCAAAGTGAAAGGACAGAAGGGTTTGAGTCACAAGATCCGGATTACAACCCTGAAACAACCCGGACAACAGAAATGACAACAAAATAAACCACCAAACTCCAACCCGGCTGACCAGGAAATGGAGCGTCTTCTAAATTACCAAGCACGGCATCTTAGCCACCGATTTTCGCATCAATACTGCCAAGACGATTATCAACTTTAATCAACGAGTTCCTGAGAGGATTCGCATGCTCCCTGTCACTGTCATTGACCACAACTACCCCTTCTTGAATCATTCTCTCTATTTCCTTTTTCAAAGAACGACAATCTTTAATGCTATGCCCCTGAACATTAGAGTGGTACATGAATCGAATAGTAGGATCAAAGCCTTTCGCATTTAGGTTTGAAGTATAGCCAAGGAGCAGCTCAATCAGGCTAGAATTCTTTAACGTTTCAAACAAACTTGTGTAGGATTCTCCGATGGGCGTGAAATTATCTTTTTTGCCTTTGTTTCCCTCCATGCCTCATTTTTCTAGGATTGTTGGATGCTTGAAAAGCTGTGAAGACACACGAGAGCTTTGGGCCGCTGGTGCCCGCCCTAGGTAGTGGCTTGGTAGTTGGACAGATACCCGGATGTTGTTTGGTAGATAATGCTGGGGTGGATTATATGGGGCTCGGGGACAGGTTTGGGGTTGGAGTTGAGGCTGAAGACGTTTGGCAAGAACGACTACTGGACCCTGTCGTCGGCGGGGCTCAGCAATACCTTTTCTATCACTAGGATGACTACCCCGAGCGACTTGCCCATTCCATCTCACTCAAAATTCCCTAAAACTTTCCTTGGGTTTCTTTTCCATCTGAGATAGGGAGGAATGGTTTGGGACAATGTCTTTATTGTACTGAAAATGCCGCACAAAATCTTGAGCCATATCGCCCAATGTATGCCACTTCCCGACATCTTGACAATTATGCCATTCCAAAGCTGCCCCAGTCAAGCTCTTACTGAAATATGCCATTAACAAGTCATCTTTCTCTCCAGCGCTTCTCATTTTACTGTAGTAAACCCTCAGGTGGGCTACCGGATCTCCGATCCCATCATACAAGTTAAACTTCAGCATTTTAAACCCCGCAGGAAGGCGAACGTTAGGGAACATACACAATTCTTTGCAAGACGTGTTATCCTGGCCTCCCATCCCTTGCATGTTCTTTAGGGATTGTTCTACGCCTTTCAGCTTCATTGACATATCATCTCGCCCCACTTCTCTTGTAACCTTTTCATTTTCAGCATGAGGCTCATCCCGAGGACTCTTATTTTATGAATCAAGAACCTTATGGTCAACCTTTGAGGGGTAATATTGGGCATCAGGAGCTTGGAGATAAGCGGGTGGATCTGGAGAGTATGGAGGATCATCTGGCATTGTGCCCGGAATTTGGGTAAAGGCAGCATCTAGAAAACTCGGTGGTGGTGGGGGTGGTGCCTTTCCAGTCATCCAGGCCTGATACATGCCTTCCATGTGTTGTCTTAACATCCTAACCTCTTCAACCAACCCATTGTCCTGTTCAACCAACTTTTTTCGAGCATCGGTATCAACCCAACCCGTTCTATTGTTGTCTGCCATTGCCTTTTGACTTTGTATTGTAGAGAAGAGTTACCACTTTAAAACCACAAACCAACCACCTTTCTGCTATGAATATAACAAAATGAAGCCATCACGTTAATGTTAGGGCGTTTAACAACAAAAATCTCACGTTGCGTGCAATGCACCTAGTCATAGTTATCGGTCCTAACATGACTTCAAGGGTATGAAGGTTATATGGCATCATCCCAATTTGTTCATTTCAATCATCTCCTTCCTTTGCTTTTTCTAGCACTTCTTGGCTCGCTCATTTACCTTCCTTTTTCTTTCTTTCTAATTATCGCTCTTTTCTTCCCTCTCATTTCGCACAGCCCATAATTTCACCATCCCTTTCTTCTTTTCTATTCTTTTTCTTTTTCTTTTTTCCTTTTTTTCTTTTTTTTTTCTTTCAGTAATAAAAATGATTCGTTCGAACTCTATGTAGGTTGCCTACGTATCATGACCCCGCATGAATCAGATCTTTGCGTAGTTCTGAAAAATCGAGAATAAGTGAACAAATGGACTTTCTTTTTTTTCTTTTTCTTTAATGACTACTCTGATGAGAAAAGAGAAATAAAAGAAGCGAATCCTTTTTTTTTGAATTTTTTAGACTTAATGTTCTATAACCTACTCCAAACTCAAGCTTAACGGATTTTTTTTTTGGAACAAATACTCTATTAATGCAAAATCCTAGAAGAGAAACATATTTTTGATTTTTTTTTTAGGAAGGAAAACTAAAAAAATAAACCAAAGAAAAACTATTTTAAATTTTCGTTTGATATCCTGAGGAAAGATTTCGAAACAGGAAATGAACAAGATAAAAAAAATGTTCTTGGATTTCAAATTTTTAATTAACTAAGTGAGAAACTCTGAAAATAAACCAAAGAAAAAGTATGTTGTTTTTTTTTCTTTCTATATACAACGTCCCAAAGTTCTAGTAAAAATAAAAAGAATATTTTTTTTATTTTTTTTCATTAATCTCCTAAAGCGGAACCTCAAACAAAAATCTTTTTGGCTTTTGGAATTAATATATTAAAGAAAACTCGTAAAGAGATACCAAAAGAGAAAAATCATATTATTTTTTGAATTTTTAGTCCCAGTATCCTAAAGGAAATATAAAAGCAATATTTTTTTTTTTTGAGTTCTAGATATTAATTTCCTAAGAAAAACCACCTCAAAAGAATTTATTTTTTTTCATTTCTAAAGAAAACTTCTCACAGAAATATAAAACACAAAATCTCTTTTTTATTTTTTTTTATTTTTAATTTATTACAAACCTTTTCAAATGCAAAATAGAAAGTACAATAATAATTAAAAAAACTCGATATTACTATACAAAACTTAAAGGTAAAAGATGACATAAAAAGAAAACAAATTCAAAACATAAAAATAAAAATGACAAATCTTCTTAAACAACTCCTGAATGAGTGATCCTTCCTAGATGGTCCCGAGGTGTCTGTCATGTTCAAACTCCGGCAAGTAGATCCACACCTAAATGATAAAATTTTAAGTTGGCTTTCTTCCATATTGATATCTTAGAAGTAAAAAAAGCCGGAATACAAACTCGGAAGAGTCGCATCGGGCCAGAATGCCACTGATATTGTTGTTTCCTATATGCTTCAAAAGATTCAGGAACTTCCCAAAGTACCCTCATATCATTAAAATGTATGAATTTCCAGCCATTGAGATGAGCATGGGTAGCATTATCTGTATCTTCCACAGTTGTCCTCTCAAGCAAACCTCTTGACTCTTCTAAAGCTTTTATTCTCCAGATACCAGTCGTTCCATTGAAACCAAAGAAGTTCAAGAATACGCCATTCACCTGTTGTTCCACCTCAAAATGAAAACACACATTAATGTTTTGGAGATGAGTCAACAAGTTTTCGTCCTTGTTAACAAATGTCCATCTCGTTTAAACCAATCCTAGCTCAGGGTTATCCTTGAAATGTGGGACTGTCGGCTTAAGAAAATCTGGAGTTGGTTGGAAGTCCGCATCAAAGATTGCAACAAATTCATAATCCTTCACATAATCACAACTCATCGCAGACTTTAAGTTCCCTGTTTTGTAACCAGTTCTAATCAAACGATGCCTATAAATTATGTTGATACCCTTTTGGATCCATTTAGCGACCTCTGACTTTATTAAATCTTGGATGCACTCATTGTCAGAGTCATCAAGAATTTGAATCAACAAATGGTCTTTTGGCCAATCAAGTTGACAGACTGCTGATATAGACAACTCACATACCTCTTTTTCATTACACATTGGAACCTGCACAAGAACCATAGGGTAGCTATTGTTTGATCCCTCAAGATCATCCAATTTAAATGGATCCTCTTCAATCCTTGGCTTAATCTTCATGCACTTTATGTATAAGCAACCCAAACAAAGTACCAAATGATCAACAACTGAATTAGGAATAAAACAATACAAAATGTGGAGAGATTTTGAACAGAAGGCGCGATATAATCAGCACGAAAATTCAACCAACCAACATAAGTTATATGGAACAACCCCAAAACATCGAAAGTATGTGGAATATACAAACTTGGATTCTGAAAATAATCCCAACCTTTTAAGTAAGCAACAATCTCAAAGGCCAACATAAGTAAAGAAATCACCAGACAAACTTTGATTATTCTGAAAAGTAGGTTACTTTTCCAAGTTTCTCACTTGCAAGAGAAACCCCTTCTCTAAAAATAAGCCTATTCTTGATAGTACCAAACGAAGTCCATAAAATTGTTGCAAACCAATAGCTTGATTAGCTTTAAGAAGCAAAACCTATGTCACTTACTTAGCATTCTTGCCTCTACTCTTCTCTATTGGCTTAAATGCAGAATCAGGACCATCAATTTCAACAAAATGGACCTTAAAGAGGGAGGACACCTTGTTGTGGACTTAGGACTCTAAGACATGGGTTAATTGAACCATTTTTGCGAAAATAACCCTATTTTGCAAAACGGTCGATGTGGCTAAAAGCAATAGACATGCAAATTTGACAAAGACGGACCTTAAAGTAAAAAGACACCCAATTGTGGATTCAAGACTCTCCAGACAATTAAACAAACCACTTTGTGAAAATAACCATATTTTGCAAAATGACCAATGTGGCCAAAAGTGGCTAGACATGGAAGATTTGGCTAAGACCCCGCGAAGCCAAGAACCTACTCACTAAGAAGACCGGACCCTATGTGGGTTGCCTGCATATCCCGCCCCGAGAGACGAGAATCAGGTTCGCGTAGTTCGGGCAGATTGGATAGGGTTGAGAATTAAACAAATTTAGAGAAAACACATTATTTCGTCCTTTCCTTGCAAATGAGACATGCAAACTCTTTTTGGATTTTCTTTTTCCTCTTTTTTTGATTTTTGATTTTTTTTTTTTGTAAAATGATAAAAATGCAAAATCTTTTGGATTTTTCATGTTTTTTCTTTTTTTTTGGTCTTTTTCTTAATTAAAAAAAATGTAACAAAATAAAACTGGGCCTTCTTGCTTTATTTTCATACCTCACCCTCTATTTTCTCTCCTTTTTTTTTCTCTTTCTTTTTTTGTTTTTTTTTTCATTGTTTTTCTTCTTTTTTTTCATTTTTTCATTTGCCCTCAGCTATCATTGGTCCGCCAAATGACCCTTTTACCCTTGAATAAATGCAACATGTAGCACATAGGATGCATCAAGATGGTCTGTTATTTTGGGTACACCTGTCCTAGACGGACCCAACCCCTGTGTTGAGTCCCCTAAGTCAAATGCACATGATGCAAACAAGCGTTCCTACTAGGGATCCGGCATGAGGTTTCGTTCTTCTAGGTTTAAACCCTAGGTTTATTGGTCTAGACCTAGCTTACCCGAGCGGACAACTCGGGCCGAGGGGGAGGCAGCAAACCGGGGATACAGAAGCTCCGCCGGCTTAGCAACTTATCCAAACCTCGTTCTAAATGGGAAAAGACTTTAAACAGAAGAGAAGCTACACTAAGTGCACCATTCTCCATGATGTAGAAGACTCAGAAAGAGGGAGGGATTCTCGACAATTTATATACAATTCAACAAATATTAAAGCGGTAAAACATTTAGCACATAACGCATGGAACATGTAGCAAAATCAGATAAAGCCAACTATAACAATTTATCTAAGCTCGAATTCTGAACCCTGAACCAAAAGTTCTGGGTTCTTCTCCCCAGCAGAGTCGCCAGAGCTGTCACACCTCCTTTTTCGCTATTACACCCCTTGAAGGGTATAATAAAAGGAGTTTTTCCAATTAAAGGACAATCGAAACGGGATTCGTTTTATTAAAAGATTCAGAGTCGCCACTTGGGAGATTTATGGTGTCCCAAGTCACCGATTTGAATCCCGAATCCAGGAAAAGGTTTGACTCTGTATTATAGTCTGTGAACCAGAAATCCGGGTAAGGGATTCTGTTAACCCGGGAGAAGGGGTTAGGCACTCCCGAGTTCCGTTGTTCTAGCACGGTCGCTCAACTGCTATATTTGGCTAAAATATGGTTTTAATACATGTTAAACCTATAGTGCAACTTTAGAATTATTTACCGCTTTACTCAATTTTAAAGAAAGTGAACGTCGTTTAAGAACGTGTTTTTGGACCACGTCACATGAAATGCACCCGGATCCTCGACACATTCTTATTCAACGTTTGGGATTTGGATTTGGGTTGCATGAAATACACACCCATATTTAGGAAGGTAAAATTACTAAAGAATGCGCCTAAAGCGGCTAACGTGTTATTAACTTCGCGAGAGGACGTGGAAATTTGCTAAACGGCACGTTCCGAATTTTAAGTATTTTAATAAAAGCAGTTAAAGAGGGCCCCACAACTTATGCATTTTTCGTTTGGCGAGCGCACCTCATTTTACTATTTAAAGGTCATCCTAGAGCAAACTATGATTTTTCTATTGAATTTGTCTCTAAAGGGGTCTAATTAATTAATATTATCAATTGCTATTATTTAAAAGTAATCAAGGAATTTGGGCCTCAAGTTCAAGTCCACGCTTGAACAAGAGGAAGACCTCTTAATTCAAGTATGCTACCTAACTAGGAAGGCCCAAAACCCATGTTACAAAATTAATCCCCAACACAAATAAGAAAGAGCAGAACATTAATTACTCTTATACGTTTGCATATGCCACCCAAAACAAACTTTGGATCTTTGATTACAAAAGGAAAGGAAATGCACTAAATTCCCATGACGCCGATAACGATAAAATAAACCAAATCAATTAGAGAATAAAGCGTTTAACAGTTTGTATTGGGCGATAGATTTAGGCATTTGGATTATTTGTCCAAATTAGTTTCCTGTACCTTCTGTTCCATTTTCCCAACAAAGCCAACATAAAGCTAAAACAGAATATCACAAAATAGAATATCAAGTAGTGAGTTAACTCCAGCCAACTATGAGCAAATTCGATTCTGAACAGAATATCACAAACAAGGAATTTGACTAAATATCGCTAACAAATTGATTTCTAAAATTTGTAATTTTCATGAATTAGAACCGATCAACAGAACCCCAATCCGAAGTGAAAATCCAACACTAAACGACACAAATTTCAGATTAAATTGAAATTAACACCAAACCACAAAGAAAGCAGAACTCATTAATAGCCTAAGGAACAGAGCATCAAAATCAAGCATAGCTTCATATTAGGCCAAATCTGAAAAAAATACAAGTGTAGAGAATACATACCTAATGGTGCAAGGATTAAAATTAAAACCAACTAAAGTGCATCACTGACTATATTTGGAGCTTCAGCAGCTTATCACGGCAGAAAGAGCAAAATCACAACTCACTCAAGCTTTGAATACCGAAATTGAGTGAGACAATCTCCTCGAATCCGCAGAAATTAGCTAACACTTTACTTTGAATTATTTTTGGATCTCCGTAAATCAGAAAAACTCTATTTGTTTGTTTTGTTTTCATATTTTATGGCCGGATTCCGGCCTTGGCTCGCTGGAGTTCAAATCTCGTTTTACTTCAAAGGGGTCTCTTTTTGGAATTCAACCAAAATGGTGCCAGGAGGAAGAAGAGATCCCCCTATGTTTATGGGTGTGTAGGTGTTTTTAATGTGGAGGGGGGTCTTATGTGGGGGA
>MU786845.1:11169-21892 GCA_026770625.1 Nicotiana glauca | reverse complement strand
TCTTATTAATCATTTGTATTTGTTAGGTTTAGTCTGAAAAAATATAATAATAAGGACTGGACTGTTAAATTTAATAGATATTAATTTTAGTTTAGAAATAGTGTTATGTTGCAAATCGAGATAATAGGATAGTATAAGAGATGAAAAATAATAGTTTTATGTTGCAACTTGTTCATATTAGGTTAATAATATAGTAATGTTTTATCTGAATACTGAAGTTAGTTTAGTAGTTAAAAATTATTCCTATAAATGCGTGCTCAACATTTGATAAGCAATATAGACTTGCACAATAAACGTTTTGCATTCGTTAATTCTGTAATGTGTTAGCTGTTATAAAGCCTTATACAGTAAAACATTAGTTCAAATTCTTGTTTTCTATGAACTAGCCTTTAATAAGCTGATAAATCAGTAGTTAAAATATTTGGTTTATAGTTATCAATGAATTGTTTGAACCTTTGTGAATTAAAATATGGTATATAAGACCAGCGTTATAATATTAGTTTAAGTTGAACTAGTAATTGATAAAATTAATAAGCATTCAAATTAAGAGATAAATGAACTTTTCTGATAATTGATTGTATAAACTAGTCTGTCTTTAAAGTCAGTCATTAACAAAAATGAAGAACAGCCTTAGGTTTTTGTATTAGTGCTGGAACCAATTTCCTAACAACAGACCTGAAATTCAATAGATGTGTTTCATGTGGCCATTGGGCCTGGCCGTATTAATACGTGTTCCAGGATTTGGGCCCAAACTGACTCAATCAGTCGAGCTATGCTTGGCCATAGTGTTATCACATGGGCTATAATAAAGCCCGAAAATGACTGAAGGCCTGGGCTCATATTAGCTCATGGCCCCAATATGATAATCATTAGGTAATGGATAAACAATTTAGGACATTTCCTTCATGATTAGTGACAAAATACGTAGAAAATATAGTACTTTAGACATGACCTTAATAAAAATGAGATGAGCCTCGCCGCATTAAAAAACACAATTGCGGGGCCCTCAAATAATTGTTATAAAAACCTTAGATTTGGAAGGACCGTTTAGCAAACTTCACGGACTTTCCCAAAGTTAACAAGACGTAGATACTCTAGGCACGATTTATAATAATATTACCTTCTTAATACGGATGCACATTTATGTGATCCAAATCCAAGTCTCAACGAAGTCGAAATGTGTTAAAAGCCACGGGCGTACTGGTACAGCGTGGTCAAAAATACATTTTCATGACGTTGTAATTCTTTGAATAATAAAGCGGAATACTAAATGCACATAAAAACGGAACATATGAAATCAGATGAAAATAAATACAACAGTTGAGCGATCGTGCTAGAACCACGGAATTCGGGAGTGCCTAACACCTTCTCCCGGATTAACAGAATTCCTTATTCGGATTTCTAGTTCGCAGACTGTAACAGAGTCAAAACTTTCCTCGGGTCGGGATTCATCCAGTAACTTGGGACACCATTATTCTTCCAACTCTGAAACTAAATAAATAAATCCCGTTCCGACTGTCCTTAAATTGGAAAAACTCCTTCCTTTTATTATATCCCTTCCCGGGGTGTAGTAAATAGCTCGTAAAAAGGAGGTGTGACAGTTGTTAGATTAGATTTGTTAATTAATTGTAATAATTAGGTTTTTAATTGATTGATAATTCGGCAGTTCAGAGGAAAAGGGGAAAAGGCAGTAGGTTGGTTAGTAAAATCAATTAAACCTCAGGGGTAGTCTGGGTACATAAAAAGGGATAGTAGTAATAAACCTAAGGAAGGGAGGCTAGTATGGGTATAGGAAAAGGGTAATGGGGTAGATTTTTAAGTGAAGTGAGGGTAGAAAAGGGATTACACTAGGGTAGAAGATTCTATATTGGGGAATTAGTATAAATCTTAACAAATAAGGGTAGTTAATTGAATTACAAACTAAAGAATAAAAGTATAAGTGAAATAAAAGAGGGACTAAAGTATAAAATCTGAAATTCAAAGTTCCCTCCAATTCTAATTCTATAAATAGGCATTGATATGCCTCATTTTAAAAAAAAAAAAAGTTTCGAAAAATCTAAAAATAACTCCCCAAGCAATCTTTCATTCCTAGATCCAACTTTTCGAAATTCAAAATCTCAAAAGCTCAAAAACATTACAAGTTAAAAAAAAAATCTAAAAATCCACTGTTTCATTAATTTTAGTTCAATTTGAAGACTGTTCATCGATTTTCTCTGGTTCTGGAAATCAAAAATGCTGTGAAATTTCATTGTATTGATTGGGTGTGTTTGATCTTTCGTCCAAATCCTTGATGTGGTTTGATTCATTGAGTTCTGAAGCTGTTATTGAATTCTCTATCCTGCTGTTGTTGTATACCTGCTGTTGATCTTTCTTCTAATCAATTTTTGACTTCAAATCCAGGTACACATTTTGTAACCTTCAAGCTGGTGAAAAAATAAAATGAAATGCTGTTAGAAGTGATTCATGACTGTTCGTTCTTATTTTTTCGAAAAGTGTAGAGCAATTATGTTTTATTATGTAATTAGACTATTTGGATTGTTATATGGACTATATGTTTGGACTTTCAGAACGTTTGGACTGATTGATTAGTATTATCTCTATTGATTTGTGTTGTTTAAGCTTATAATTAGACTGTAATAGATTGATTCAGCTTGTAATTGTTTAGTAATAACTTTAGTTTGGCTAACACTTATATTAGTTCTCAACATTTTTCTGTTAAAATTTAAAAATCAAATGGTTTAACCAATGTGATAGACATTTAGTTTAATTTTTGTGCTGAACATTTATTTCAAGTATTTTACCATATTAATCAACATAAGTAAATTTGTTAACGAAAGCAGTTTCCTTAGTATCATCGAGTTCTATGCTTCAAAATAAACATAAATAGTTTTAGGTTGGCAAATAATATCAATAATTTGGTTTCAAATCAAGTAGAAATAATTAGATTACCAACTGGAAATTAATATGATAGTGAGAATGAACAATAGTAAGGAATTGGAAGTTTAGATTAGTTTGTAATGTATTTTGGATCGCGTTAAGGTGTAAGTTCAATTTGATGTTTTGAAACGTTTTTTTAATTGATGTTAATGGTTAGTTGATTCCAGTAGGCAAATTCAGCGAAATATTGATATTCAATTAATTCATATTTAGTGTAGTGTAAAATCTGAGCTTACTAGCCTGGTCCGCATTGCTTGGCCCAGTTATTTTGTTCGCACTTTGGGTCTGTTTGAGGCCTACTGTTGAGAGGTTTAATACAGCATACATATTGGGCTTCTGAGGCCCCAAGTCTGAAAATACACTTGGACTTGTTTGTGTTATACAATAGACTGAAATGTTCATATAACAAATTAGTTAGAATTTTTCCTTTACTTTTAGAGACAATCCTTTAATAGAGAATAATAGTTACTTTTAGATTGTCCTTTTAATAAATAAATAGACGAGCCTCACCAAATTACAATATAATTGTGGGGCCCTCAATAATTGCTTACAAAAAAATACTAGAAATTGGGAGGACTGTTTAGCGAATTTTACGGTCTTCCCCAAAGATAATAAACACGTAGTCACTTTAGGCGCGTATGTTAATAATATTACCTTTCCAAATACGGGTGCACATTTATGTGACCCAAATCCAAATCTCAACGTAGTCAAAATGTGTTAAAAGCCACGGGTGTACTGGTACGGCGTGGTTTGTGATACATTTTCACGACGTTGTAATTCTTGTAAAATAAATAATAAATATAATAAAAGCGGATTATTAACAAAATGGCACATAAAAATAGAACATATATTGAAATCAGATAAAATCAAATACAACAGTTGAGCGATCGTGCTAGAACCACGGAATCCGGGAATGCCTAATACCTTCTCCCGGGTTAACAGAATTCCTTATCAAGATTTCTGGTTCGCGGACTGTTAACAGACTCATATTTTTCCTCGATTCGGGATTCAACCGGTGACTTGGGACACCATTAATCTCCCAAGCGACGACTCTGAATAAATAATAATAAATTCTGTTCCGATTGTCCTTTAATTAAAAAAACTCCTTTACGCCCTCCACGGGGTGTATTAATCATAAAAAGGAGGTGTGACAAGCCTTACGTCAACAATGGTTCCACAATACCAATCTCAACTTTAGAAACAATACTCAATTATCACAAAAGCCCATAAACACGGTAAGAACGGTCAATTTAACAAGTAACTAGTCTAAGCATGGATAACATGATCAAAGTAAGCAATAATTACCAGGAACAAGTTTCACCAGCATGCTTTAACCCGACAACAACGCATAAGTACTCGTCACGTCACATATACATTGTACCCAACATCTAAACATGTATAAAATAGATAAATAATTCTTAATCCCTCAAGTCAAGGTTAACCACGACACTTACCTCGCTCTAAGGATCAATTCAAAGCTCAACCACATCTTTGCCTTTCAAACAAGCCTCCGCACCGACAGATACTAGCAAATTACCAATCAAAAGATTCAAATTAAGCCTTAGGAGCTACCGACGATTTCCCATTCACCCCCAGGCCCGCTTGGTCCAAACCCTAAATTCAGATCAAAACCCGATTATCCATTCACCCCCGAGCCCGGTTATGTAACTTATTTTCGAATCCGACCTCAACTAAATTCTAATTTTAAAAAATTCCTAATTCTACCCAAACCCTCAATTTCCTCTATGAAAACACTAAATTTTAGGTTGAAATCTTAGGAAATATACTGAAAGATTGATAGAAAATAGGTTTGAATCACTTACCAATGATTTGGAGAAGCAGGGTGCTTGGGAAAATCGCCTCTAGGATTTTCTTGTTTTTCAAATTTGAAGAATAGGAGAAAATCTCGTTTTATAGCTATTTGATCAGTTGCAGATGTTGTATTTGCGAACTAGGGTTCGCAAATGCAACCCCTGCAAATGCGAAGAAATAGTCGCAAATGAGAAGTCCTTCCATTTCCTCTGTCATCGCATTTGCAATGATTTGTTCGCAAATGCGACATTGATCTTCCGCAACTGCGACCAAATTGATCGCAAATACGATCAAGCCTGTCCCAATCCCACTTTACAAAAGTGAAGTATTGTTCGCAAATGCGAACCTATTAGAGGTGGAAATGCGAAGTCTGACCTCGCAATTGTGAGGTCTGAGGCCTGCACCAGAACTAAAGCACACCAGTAATGTTTCTAAGTCCAAATTCACTCTGTAGCCTATGCGAAACTCAACCGAGCCCTCGGGGACCTAATCAAAATGTACACAAGTCTATAAACATCATACGAACTTGCTCGCACGATCAAATCGCCAAAATAACACCTACAACTACGAATTGAGCATCAAATCAAAGTAAATTTTCAAGAAAACTCATGAACTTCTATTTTGACAACCGAACGTCCGAATCTCGTTAAACCAACTGCGTTTCTCACCAAATTTGATAGACAAGTCATAAATATAGTAATGTACCTATACCGAGTTCCGGAACCAAAATACGGATCCGATATCAATAACATCAAAAATATTGGTCAAACTTTTAAATTTCAACAAAGTGTGATAACTCGGGCTAGGGATTTCCGAATTCAATTCCGGGAATACACTCAAGTCTCAAATCACGATACGGACCCACCGGAATCGTTAAAATACGAATCCGAGTTTGTTTACTCAAAACGTTGACCGAAGTCAACTCAAATGGATTTTAAGGCAAATTTTAATATTTTTCTTAGTTTTTAACATAAAAGCTTTCCGAAAAAACACCTGGACTGCGCGCACAAATCGAGGAGGACTAAGATGAGTTATTTAAGGCTTCAAAGCATAGAATTAGGTTCTAAAACATAAGATGACTTATTGGATTATCACAAATTAATAGCATTAACAAGCCAGAATTAAGTAGGAAAATTATAATTATGTATCCTTATATAAGAAACCGATTCTCATTTGTAAAGGTATCTGAATTTTTTTTTGAATATATGTAATTAGTCTTTTACTATATTTAAAGTGTTTAAACCACAATTTTGGGAGAGAATTGCGATCTACATCAAGCTTTGTTTCCTTATCGAATATTTTCATTATTCTTTTTATTCTCTTAATTACCAAGAAAGTGAAGTAATTTTTGATATCAGTAACCCAATTATTTCTTGATATCCGCTTTAACCGAAAAATTTATTTTTGAGTCAAACAATAAGTTTCAAGTTAGAAACCATACGGCAGACTAAAGTTGCAAACACACCCACGACTTTTCGACTTGGGTTTTATATACAGTGGAACAAAATGAATATAATTTCTATAAAATCTGCATCTATTGTGGTAAAACATTAATAAATGTAATGGTACCCGCATTTATTGAGTATATTGATACTGACTTATAATTTCTAATGAATTTTTATTCACGTGCTTATTCAAAATTTAATTGGTGATCATTATAAGAAAATGCATTTTTGTGTTCCTTAATTAATACTGGTCCTAAGCTCCTTTTGTTATCCATTCTCATTCATAGAACATGAAAGTATCCCACTCTATTGATCACTTCTATTGACTTTTATTACTTAATTTTATTTGGAGACTTTAGTTCCCCGTATTTACGTTGTTTTCAGGCCGGTCTAGACCCTAAATCATTTGCTTTAGGCCTCAAAATTACTATTTTATATATAAAATAAATAATTTATATAATTATTTCTTATCACTGATACACTTCTTCTTTTATTTCTATATCAGTGTTTAATAACTTAATTTCTTTTTCTCAATGATTAGTACAACCTAACTATTTTTCAACCAATTTTATTTTACTTTGTTGTTGAATCCTTTTTCTCTATTCATTAATTAGTCACCTAACTCTATTTAATAATAATCCAACTTATCATTTATTTTTTCTCACATAAATTAAATATTTTTTGGATTCTCTTATATCGGCTGTGATGCAGTCAGGCATGCAATTGTAGCAACAAACAAAGTTTGCAACGTTTATTTATTTATTTTTTGTATTTTATAAAACCAAATTGTCTTTTTTTTTTTCATTCCTCATACTCACTTGCCATTTTTGTCAAACACTTGTCCAGAGGCTGATTCAGGATTTGAAGTTTATGGGATCCTGTCATAATCTCAAATAATATATAATAGTAACTGAGTTCACAGTTAGGTATTTATAAATACTTAAGAAAATTTTTAATAAAAGATACAGGGTCTATGTAAAAGTTATTGAATTTTACGAGAACCCATATAATACACTTTAGATCCTCCATTGTACTTGTCCTCATTAAATATTATATATAATAAATATATTTAAAGTTTAAGTAACATACATAATCCGTGTAAGTAATTTTTATATCATCATGTTACCTTTATCTGTTGTTAATATTACAAATCCCACGCTTTAAGTGACCTAATAGGGTAAAAAATAAACTCATATATTTAACGCATCTTGTTGAGATTCGGCTTTAGGCCTCCGATGCTACTGAGCGGCCCCTGGTTCTTCTTTAGCTGTATTTAATTTATGTTCTTTTGTTGGGTATAGGAAGGATATATTCAACCACGAGTTTATATAGGCGAATTCAAAATTTAAATTTAATAGATTCAATTTTATACTGAATTTATTATACTCTATATATATATATATATATATATATATATATATATATATATATAAAACCCGTAACGAAAAGGCTTTGATTACCCAAGGTCATAGGTATTAGCTAGCCTAGCATGAGCCAACTCAAGTGTACTTTTTGCTTTTATATCTATATTTGTCATGACAAAGCTGTTGGATGATTTATTTCTCTGGTATATTAGGGAACTTATCACTCAAAAAGGCAACTTTCTGTGCCATGGAACATGGGAAAGAGGTAAGTTCTCGTAATCTGTCACCAAAGCAGAAGACTATATTTGGATGGTAAATTTTTTTGCATAGATTATATCGTTTTGCCGTCATTTCATGATATCATGCACCAACAATATGAAGAATAAATTTAAAATATTATTAAGAGAAAATATGATACACTATTAGAAATCCAGGCAAAACCATCCAAAACGCAACCATTTACTTTTGGACGTTATTTTGAAGGTCGGTAGGGCATAACGAACAAAGTTGGTCGGAAATTACCGACCAACTTTGGTCGGTCCATTAAATTCAAAAAAGAAAATTGCCAAAAAACCGAGCAACATTTTAATTATGTAATTAAAAAATGCATCATCTGGGAATCAAACCCGGTTCTGTGTGGCAGGATACCATTCTACCACTAGACCATTGGTGTATTTTGTTTTATGACAGTCTTTTATTTCATTTATACTCTTTAATTGTATTTTCTCACGAAAATAGCCGACCAAAATTGGTCGATTTTATTAAAAAATAAACTTACCGACCAAAGTTGGTCGATTTTTTAAAATGACAGGCCGAATTAACCGTCCAATTTCGGTTGGTTTTTTTAGTATTATTTTTAATGAAAAACCGGCCAAAGTTGGTTGGTTTAATGAAAAATAAATTTCGCAGGACTCAAAATAGTTTTTCGCGTTTTTGCGCCAAAGAAAACCGACCAAAGTTGGTCGGTTTTTTAAAAAAAATTTAAAAAATAAAATATTTTGAAAAACCGACCAACTTTGGTTGGTTTTTTGACCGACCAAAATTAGCCGATCGACCGTGGTCGGCTTTTGCCGAATTTCTAGTAGTGATACCAAGTAGAATTAACATATAAAAGAGTAGGATAAAGGATAAAATATGATTATTTAATAATAAGGAAGTGCGGGATGAGAGAAAAAAACTAATGACGCCACTACACCAAATCCGTCATTCCATAAAGTGACATTTTTCATCGTTAGGTAACAACGTATTTAACAATATGATATAATAAAATTTAAGTAACAATCAAATCAAACATTATATTAAAGTATCAATATAATACAATAGGTAACAACCATCCAAACAAGCCGTAAGAAACTTATGTTTTGTCAGCTTTTGTGCGCTTATGTTGTTGGATAAGGTTTATCAGGGTCACACGCAAGGTTTTCAATTTTGAGACATTTCACTTTCGTATTATTGGATTGAAATGAAATTCCAATAAAACAAAAGGGAAAAAACATATATAAGAGGCAAAATAAGCGAGAAAACTGACTTAACCTTTTTGTCCACGAAGAAATCTTAATGAAAATGAGAATACAAGCTGATAGATTATTGCCTGATTAATTACTATATAAAAAGGTCACATACAACAGAGGTACATCAAAGTATTATGAATCTAATAATTGAAATTTAAATTATAAATCTGCCTTTACTTTAGTATCGTATTTTTTAACGTAGAACAATTATTTAAAGCTGTCCTGTTGTCAGCTAGCAGAGCTTGATAAGAATCAAATCTTGCAATACAATGTATGCTAGTTAATACTAATTAGTTAGCTAGGACTCAACAACAATAACAACAACAAATTTACTATGTTCCCACCAAGTAGGGTCTGGGGAGAGTAGTCTGTATGTAGACCTTACACTACTAAAAAATGACAGATTTCCGACGGCCAAAACGGTCGGAATTCAGTCGGAAATCATGTATTTTCGACTACTTTCCGACCGAATTTGGTCAGTCGGAAAAACGATGGTCGGAAAACAGTTTCCGACGGAATCCGTCGGTAATTACCGACTAAAGTGGTCGCAATTTTCGGAATGGACAGACTACCAATTAATTCAGTTCTCCGACTAAAGTGGTCGGAATTTACCGACTGAATCTGTCGTAACAATACAAGAAAATTACGTAATTTATAATTAAATTTTATACTTTTTCCGACGGAATCCGTCGAAAAATGTTGAAAATTATTTTTTTTTTGAAAATTCCGACGGAAGCAGTCGGAAACTATTATTTAAAAATTAAATTTTATTTACTTTCCGACGGAATCCGTCGAAACAGTCTGAATATTAAATTTTGTTAAAATAAATTTTCGACTGTTTCAGTCGGAATATTGTACTAAACTGGGCAGAATTCTGCCCAATTTTGAGCTACACCACCTGTCAAACTACCGCAAACAAGAAAATACCAACCAACAATTTAAACCAACGATACATTAATACAATAATATGAACCAACAATACATTAACACTACCTAAATTAACAATACATTAATAATTTTTAAACCAACA
Organism: Nicotiana glauca; assembly: GCA_026770625.1. Lineage (NCBI taxonomy): Eukaryota > Viridiplantae > Streptophyta > Magnoliopsida > Solanales > Solanaceae > Nicotiana > Nicotiana glauca. The sequence goes on along the minus strand of MU786845.1, from coordinate 11,793 downwards.
ATGTCAATCATTAAACCAACAATACCAACATTTAAACCTAATAATTTTGGGCATACAAACATCCAAATAGCAGCCCATGTTCAAGTTTAAAAGCAATACATAAAGTTGTCTCTCACAATCAAGTTTACCAATCAACCAAAACATCAGAATCAGTTTGTTCATCCTCATCATCAGATAAATCATGCCCATGTTTACGCATGAATTTCTGCATCTTAACAAATATTCCGTTTTGGGAGTCCAATTGTTGCTTCAATCCACGAATTTTCTTTTTCAAATCTTCCATCTGTTCTTGATTTTGATGAGAATAATTGTCTACGAGTGGGTTTGGATGACCTGTAGGTTAATGTACTCCTAGCCCGTAGACTCTGCCTTTGTTTGCTCCACCCGCTGCCTCTGTCCACTATGCAGCCATATCATCAGGTGTTGGTTGAGTTGAAGGAGGCTGAGTTTGTTGCCATTCTTCCAACCTTCTATGATAATATTCCTGAAATGAAAAACATAACTATTAAGTAAACAAATGAATATTAATAAACTATAAATAATTATGAAGTTAGAATTTTACATATGTGTCTGACGCACGCGTCTCCACCCAGTGTTCTCTTGTACCATCCTTTTTCTTTTTCT
>MU786833.1:30571-42739 GCA_026770625.1 Nicotiana glauca | reverse complement strand
GCGACGTGAGTTGAGAGATATTAAAAATGAGAGAGTCTTATTGGTGAAAACCCTCACGGGCACCGTAAGGCGAAATTGAGCTTTCAGATGGGCAAATGAAGAAGGTATGTGGTTGGAAAGTGTTTGAAACATGGCAAAACAAGCGAGGTTTGGGTTATGGTACAAGTCAGGCTGTGAAAGTGTGGAACAGCAAATGTGGCAGTTGACAGTTGATTGATTGGACAGACTAGGTTGGTTAATCCAAATTGCATGGCACGATCAATGGAATCAGCCTTTTCACTCAGATAAGTCCTATCCTCTTTCTCTTTTCAGAGTCTTTCTATCCTCAAAAACTTCGAGGTCATTGCATTTCATTTTTTTTGAAATCTTTTTATAAGACATTTCAGGCAAAGCTAACTACCAGTTTCACAAGTTGCATGGCACAACGAGATCGGAGCATATTAAAAGAAAGTAAAACATGAAGGACCAATGTAAATCCCATCAAAAGGGTAGTCAGATGATCAGAGAGAGAAGCAAAAATTTTCACAAAAAGGGAACAGAAACACCAAGACAGTAGCATGAGGTAAAACATTAGAGGGTATGAAAGCTATCCGGAAATCATGGCAAGTCAAAGCAAGTTCAAAGAAAGAAAGTCGGAGCAAATTCGGAAGCGGGAGCATGGCCAACAAGAATGCCAGCAGCTAACCACCATTTTTATATTAACAAATCGTTCTTTGATTAAAACAGGGGCAGAAAGAATTTTTCTTTGTAAGCAGGAGCCCACCTGGATAACAAGGGAACACTTTCCAAAGTTAGCAAGCAGGCGCCCACCTGAAGAACAAGGAAATACATTCCAAACACAGCAGTCAGGCACCCACCTGAAGAACAAGGGAATACATTCCAAGCGCAGCAGTCAGGCACCCACCTGGAGAACAAGGGAAGTATAATGCAGCTCTTATCCTTAAAGTTAACATTCAGTAACATAATGCACCCAGTTACCAAACTGGGGCAGAAAAATTTTCCTCGTTTTGTATGGTTGTTGTAAACAGGAGCCCACCTGAAGAATAAGGGAATATCTTTTTCAAAGACAGCAAGCAGGAGCCCACCTGAAGAATAAGGGAATATCTTTTTCAAAGACAGCAAGCAGGAGCCCACCTGAAGAATAAGGGAATATCTTTTTCAAATCCAGCAAGCAGGAGCCCACCTGAAGAACAAAGGGAATATCTTTTTTAATACAATAAGCAGGCACCCACCTGGAAAACAAGGGAAGTACAATCCAAATTCTAGCTTTTAATTTTAATATCTGATAACACAACATGCCCAGTCACCATACTGGGGCAAAAAATTTTCTTTGGTTGTCCATTTTGTCATAAGCAGGAGCCCACCTGGATAATAAGGGAATACTTTCTCAAAGTAATCACAAGCAGGAGCCCACCTAAAGAACAAAGGGAATATTTTTCGAATGCAGCAAGCAGGAGCCCACCTGGAGAACAAGGGAATACATTTTAAAGCAATCGTAAGCAGGAGCCCACCTGGAGAACAAGGGAATACATTTTCAAGCAATCGCAAGCAGGAGTCCACCTGAAGAATGGACACATATTTCAAAACATCGTCAAGGCAACAGCCAGAATTCCATTAGAAGAACACAAGATACAAGTTCAAGGCAACACAAGAGCAAGTTTAAAAGGCATAGATAGGATTTCTTGTAACTCATAAAGCATAGTTTAGGCTAGCTTTTTATTTTTATTTTTTATTGTGTAATAAGGGGGTCAGCAAGCATGTAACAGCAGCAACAGCAGTGAAATCACAGCTTCCGGTAGTCCCAGCTACCAAACAATCCTGAACTACACTGACCTAATTCCTGTTTAGCCCGGGATACNCACTGACCTGATTCCCGTTTAGCCCGGGATACGTAGGCAACCTCTGAAGCAGGGTGCGGTCAAACTTTTCAAAAATGCTTCACACGGAATATGCGAATGGGCAAAAATCCCTCATTATCGCTCACTTGTCTTTACACGAAAACTCTTCGTATTTCCGGGCAAAGAGGGGCAGCTGTGAGCACGTGATTTTTTCCCTAAGCAAATTATTCCTAAAATCCAAACAAAATGATTTTTCTTTATTTTACAATTTTTGTTGATATTTTTGCATTTTTATGTTAATTAGATGCATAATAATTCATATTAAAAATACAAAAATATGCATATGCATTAGGATTTTTAATTTCACAAATTTATTTCGGAACAATTTGAGAAAAAATCAAAAATAGCATTTTATTGTTTTAATTGAAAAACGCTATAAAATAGTTATTAAATAAATTTTAAAATTTAATTGGTTTAATTTCACAAATGGATAAAATCAGAAAAATAATAAAAATAAATCTGAAAAATATAAAATACAAAAATAAAAATAAATACAAAGTTATAAAATGGGAAAAAAATACATAAATAAACAAAATAAAGAGAAATTGAAGAAAAATAGGCTTGGTCTACATTTTGGGATTATTTTGGATTAGCCCAAAACGAAAAAAACCTTCAAAAATACGCCCAGCCCAAGTTCCCTACCCGGTCAGCCTCAACTCTAATGAAACGACGTCGTTTAGAGGTGTTTGATCTCAGCCCTTTATCATGTGGATCCAACGGTTGAGACCTGATCTCATTAATAAGTGAAACGACGTCGTATAATTGCCCGAGGAATCTGAGCCGTTCAATTGGATTAATCCAACGGTTGTGGCTGATTGTTACACTTTTTAATATATATCATATATCAAAATCAAAGATCAGAAAATATTTTTTACCCTCATCGTCTTCCTCAACTTGAGCCGCCCTCATTTTCCCTGTCACCCGCCGGAACCCTACAGGCGGGAAACACTACCTTCACCAATCAACCCCTAAATTACACCATAGAACCACCTTGAGACATTGAACCCACCCCTCCACTCTATTTCTTTCAAACATAGCCCCATCATCTCAAATATTCGAAATAGTTTCATCGGAACCCTAACTCCGGCGAACACGACCTTACCCAATCCAACCCAAAATCACACTGTATCACCTCCTGACCACCCTCAACACGATTCTGAAAGTTTGAGCCTAAAAGACAACTGGATTGGCTCGAATAAAAGTTTAAAATTCTCCGGTGAAGTCAAAGTTCAAGAAAATTGAAGCCAAACCTTTCCTGTTCTTTCTTGAGGTCTAGGAAACTGTCCAAGTTAAAGAAAAAGCTAAGTTTTATTTTCTTTTTTCTTTTCTATTTCTTCTTCTTTTATTTCTTGTATGTTTATATGTTTTTTTGTTATTTGTCTATTAATTTATGTTTGTTTAGTTTTAATTAGGGTTTACTGATTTTCTTATAGTATCTTGTAGTTTAAAAATAAAATTGATATTGTTGAGCTTCTATGTGATTAGTTTTGATAAATAAGTAATTAGATATTAATATTAGGGTAATTAGTAATAGATTTTGGTTTAAATTCTGATTTAGTAAATAAATTGATATCAAATTAGTAGGATTGCTTTTTTATCGAAACAGTGTGATTTTAATTGTTTGTTTCATTAGCTTCTGATATTAGTCGATTCTGATAATTGTTAGTGTTAATTAGTTTAAGTACTTTAATTGACAATAATTAGTTAATGATTGGTTAATTCCGATAATTAGTTTGTTATAGTTAATTGTAAAATCTAATAGTTAAATAATTTGGGGGGGTTAAAAGGGTAAAAGGGCAGTAGGTTACTTAGTAAAAACATTCAAATTTCAGGGGTATTTTGGGAATCTTAAAAGGGGCCATTAGTAATAAATCGAAGGAAGTGGGGGTAGTTTGGGTATAGGAAAAGGGCAATGGGGTAGATTTTTAAGAGAAGTGAGGGCAAATAGGGGATTGCACTAGGTTAGAAGATTCTAGATTGGGTTGTTAGCATAATTTTTCATAAATAAGGTTAGTTATTTGAATTACAAGTAAAAGAATAAGGATAAAACTGAATAAAGAAGGGGCTAAAATACAATTAATAAAATTTTGAAGTTCCCTCCAAATCCAACTCTATAAATAGGCATAGAAATGCCTCATTTTACAAGTTTTTTTGAAAATCTGAAATAACTACCAAGTAAATTCTGCCTCTTTAGATCCAAAATTCAAAAGTTCAACACTTAAAAAATTCAAAAATAGTAGAAAATATCCAAAAACTCGAAATAGCACTGTTACATTGATCATTGGTTCAATTTGAAGGCTGTATACTGATTCTCGCTGGTTCTGGTGGTTGAATTGCTGTGAAAGTACACTGAATTGATCGAGTTTGTTTGCTCTTTGGTTTACGTCTTCTGCTGTGGTTTATTCCTGGAAAATTTTGAAGCTGAGACTGATTTTAACCATCACTGTTGCTGTGTTGCTGAGATTATTACTGATTTCTCATTTGTTTTTTCTCTACTCTCCAGGTACTAACTTTCTGAGATCTATTCCATGTATTTGAGAATTGGAAGTTGCAATGAAGACGCCTTTTGAATTTACTTAATACTTGTTCTCTCCTATGCTCTTAGTTTGTTAGTTAATTGATTATCTATAGTTAAAACTGTATTCGTAGTAGAAACATAAGTTGTATAATTGGACTTGAGAACTGTTAATGAACATTACAGTAATAAGCTGTTAGTTAGTTTACTATTATAGAATGATACTTTCAGATTTTAATTTTGCAAATTGTGAAGAATGAAAGTTAGTATAGAGTGTTGCATATAATTGAAATTAGACTAAGATAAGTAACGAATTGTGTAATTTTATTTCTCAATTGTATGAATATTATGTTTAGATTTGAATCAGTTTGATACTGTTGTTCATGCTATTAGGTGTTCGTTTTGATAAAAAAATTTAAAGTAGCTGGTGGTTATTATAAAATAAAATGGTGAGTAACAGATTTGATAATATGTTAGTACTAATAACAAAGGTATAAGAGTACAATTGAATAGAAAATTGATGAAGTTTTATTGGACTTAAGCTTTTGCAAGTATTTTGTATGAATTCATAAAATAAAATAAAAAACTAAATCGTTTTATTTAGTATTCTTACTTAGTATATTTCTATTTGATCTCATATTGATTGATCATATATTTTTAGAAATTTGATGAACACATTCGAATGAACTGAAATAATATTAGAATTTAAATGTCTCATGTTAAATTTGAGGCCAATTTTGGATTAATAGTCAAAGTTAAATAGTTTATGTGCAAATTGTTTGGGCCAAATATTTTAACAGGAGGCCCAGATTTAACTAGAGTGATATTCACTCAGATTTGGGTCAGGTTTGAGGTAGCCATTAATTCATTAGTGTTAATTGGCCCGCTTAGCTTCTTCTGCTGAAAAGCTTTGCTGAAATGTGGATAAAGTCAAGGTCCAAGTATAATGACATTAAAAAATAAATAAAATAAATAGCTAGGGACATGAAAAATTAATACATGAATATAAAATTGAATTCTTAATTTGGTAGTGGGCTCAAGCTAAAAGGTTCTCCCTTTTGTTTGAGTTCGGACTTGAATTGGGAGTTCGAATTTATATTCATGGATTAATTGACCTTTAGAGAAAAAATAAAAAATTTATTTACTTTAGTTTGGCCTTAAATAAATAAATGAGACGAGCCTCGCCTAATAAAATATAAAATTGTGGGGTCCTCAATAAAGGTTTAAAAATATTTAGAAAAATCGGGAAGGGTCGTTTAGAGAATTTCACGACCCTCCCAAAAGATAATAACGTGTTAGATTCTTTTGGACGCGATTCTAATAAATTACCTTCTTAAATTCGGGTGTGCATTTCATGCAACCCAAATTCAAATCCGAAAACGTCAAATAAGAATGTGTCAAGGATCCGGGTGCATTTCATGTGACGTGATCCGAAAACATGTTCTTAAACAACGCTCACTTTCTTAAATAAAAATAATTAATAAAATGCGGTAACTAATTTTAAAATTTCACAAGTAAGGTAACATGTACAAAAAATTAAATTTTAGCCAAATATAACAGTTGAGTGACCGTGCTAGAACCACGGAGCTCGGTAATGCCTAACACCTTCTCTCGGGTTAACAGAATTCCTTACCCGAATTTTTGGTTCGCGACTGTTAAACAGAGTCAAACCCTTCCTCAATTCGGAATTCAAACCGGTGACTTGGGACACCATAAATCTCCCAAGTGGCGACTCTAAAAACTTAAATAAAAATAAATTCCGTTTCGATTGTCCTTAAATTGGAAAAACTCCTTTCTTACTATATTCCTTCCCGGGGTGTAGTAAAAGTCGATAATGCTCTTTCAGAAAAAGGAGGTGTGACACCAAGTCATATAGATACATCTCGCAGTACTAACATACTCATCCCATGGATATCCAACCGCCATTTTGGCTAATAGGGATAATATTGAACATATAAGTTCAAAACATCTGCTCACACAATCAGCACCTCGGTGCTCAAGCCATAGGCATAGATCCGGCCTCAAGTCCTCCAGACTGGCCCAACATCAAACTCTCGGAGATTGCATCTCACCCCTTGATCAGGGAATCACAAGCCATCAAGGCACATACAATACTGAGCGCTTATGTGCGCATACAGACGTGAGGAAGGAAATTTCAAGAATTATATCTCAAGCTGAATCAAGTACGTACGATAAGAATTCCAAGAAAGTGAAGTTTCCTAAAGGTTCTGCAGCCTCTCGAGGATAAATACAGACGTCTCCATACCGATCTGCGAGACTCTACTAAACCTGCTCATGACTCGTGATACCTAGTAACCTAGGCTATCCAACTTGTCACGACCCAATTCCCAAACCCGGTCGTAATGGCGCCTCTCGTGAAGACAAGGTCAGCCAACTAACCTGAATCGTTCTTTTAACCATTTTTTTTAAACATGAAGGAATAGTCTTATTATGATTTAAAACAACAAGTAGCGGAAATACAACCCAAACCGGGGTGTCACCACTCATGAGCATCTAAAGAAGACTTAACACCACTACAGGGCCAATAACATATACAAAAATAAAATTTGGAGTTCGGAAGATGAAGTTCGGTGCCGCGGACGCTGGCGGTCACCTTGCTCGGCTACAATAGTACTACCTTCGATCCGCTAATAACCCGCTACCGGGTGCACAATACCTGCAAATGCACGCAAGGTGTAGGGAGTAAAGTGAGTACTCCAACTCAGTGAGTAATAAGGGTAAATAATAACTGAGCAGCAATAAACAACGTAAAGCAAATCAACATGCTATATGGTACAGTGTAACCATTGAGAAAACAGGGAAAACCTGAAAATCCTTTAGAAAATATCTTGACTCAGATCAAAATCCCTTTTTGAAAATATCTTTTTCCCACAATTAAGCAATTAAATGCGAAACAGGTAGTGCAAGTCAGCACAAAAGTCAACCCCTCGGGCACAAACAAGTATGCAAACAAGTATGCATAATTGAGCTCATAAACTCGCCTACATGCAATATTCTTGTTCCTGGTTAGCCCTCATTACCTGACCTGTTTCCATCATACAATGTCATTGTTACCACTGTATCAAATTTATCCTTTTTAACAGTGATCAGACAATATCAGTACAGCAAATAAATATCTCAAGAAATAACACAAACAACGAATAATGCACAAAAGTATGAATGCAATGCAATGCATATGACGGTACACTCCGGTACCCACTGCGACATGCAGTCCGATCCATTTAATGTCGACGGTGCTCACTGGGGGGTGTGTACAGACTCCGGAGGGGCTCCTACAACCCAAGCGCAATATCAGCCATGTCTTGGCTTCAAACAGGCTCTCGGCCTCAATATCGATATAATACCGCTGCGACGTGCAGCCCGAGCCATCCATATATTCAGAAATCATTATAACCTTGTTGCGGTACGCAGCCCGATCCATGCTAAGTCTAGAAATGCACATAAGCCACTTGGGCAATGTTAACATGATAGTCCTCAGCTCAAAACGTCAATAAAATATTGTTTAAGTTTTCAAATCTTAGGAAAAATGGCTGAGTTTGCAAAACAGTATTAAAACCCTGGACCGAGATCAAAAAATATGCAAGTGATATAAAAACAGTGATATCAGTCCCCGAAGGATTCACATAGTTGGCACGAAGTCCAAACATAGCAATCAGCCAAAATTATGATGATAACAAGTAGTTTCAGTCAAATACGCAGTAAAATCAACAACCGGGACGGACCAAGTCACAATCTCCAATGGTGCTCTACCACACGCTCATATCCGGCGTGCAAGTTACCTCAATACAGCACTATGATGTGCAAATCCGGGATTTCAAACCCTCAAGATATCATTTACAAGTATTACCCACCTCGAACCGGTGAAATCTCTAGCCTGCGACACCTTTGCCCCTTAAACCGGCCTCCACGCGTGTCGAAACTGGCCAAAACCACAACGAATACATTACAATAGGCTAAGGGGATATAACCCAATCGAAAAGACTCGAAAAATATCGAAAATTACGAAATTGGCAAAAACCCGAGCCCCGGGCCCACTTCTCGAAATCCAAAAAATTTTACATCAATACGATCCTTATCTCGCCACAAGTTCATATATATCAAATACACAAGAATCGGAGTCCATTTGGCCCCTCAAATTATTAATTCAAACTCTCTTAAGTTTCAAGCCCTAACCTCCATTTTTAACCATTAATTCCTTGAATTTCAGTGTTTAATCCATATTTTTACACCCTAATAACTTAATCTGAGTCCAATAATTCATACCTGATGAAAACCCTTCGAATTCTCTTCAAAATCGCCCAAGAAATCGCCTTCCAAAATATTTTTCTTTCTCTTTCAAATTCGTGAAACACTGTTCATTAAACCCAGGTCGATTTCCGCTCCTACGGTCAAACAACCGCACCTGCGGTCCCCGCACATGCGACCAAACGACCGCTTATGCGGTCACACTTAAAATCCCCTTGACCGCTTATGCGGTCGCTGCATTTGCGGATCCACGACCGCTTCTGCGGAAAAGGGTTCCCAGACCCAAATTCGCTTATGCGGCCCCTTTTCTGCAGATGCGGAAACAACAGAACCAGCAAACCTCTTCCATGCAACAAACTCCAAATTCACCGTTTAACCACCCGAAATCACCCCGAAGCCCCCGGGACCTCAATCAAAAGCACAGATATGATCTATTACATTATTCAAACTTTCTCGAATCATCAAATCACTATAGTTAATATCAAAATCATCAAATTTCACCAAATCAAAGCCTAAGTTCTTCAAGAACTTTCGAAATGCACTTTCGATCAAATCCCGACCAAACGATGTCCCAATGACCTGAAAATTTACACACATATCCAAAATCACCTAACGAAACTACAGAAACTCTCAGAATTCCATTTCGACCCTCGGATCAAATTCTCACCCATCAACCGAAATTCGTCAAAATACTAACTTTGTCCATTCAAGCCTAATTCTATACCAAGCCTCCAAAATTACTTCTGATTGTGCTCCTAAGCCTCAAATCATCCCCCGAAGCTAACCGAATCGTCGAAAATCACATCCGAGCCCTCTAACTCACAAGTCAACTTCCGGTTGACTTTTCCAAACCAACCTTTCCTTAAAGATACTAATTGCCCCATTTCCTACCAAATCCAATCCGAGTCTACTCAAACTCGCCCAACACATATAATAAATCATGAAGGAGCAATAAACGTGGAAAACGGGATGGAAACACATGAGACGACGGGTCGGGTCTTCACAATCAACAATTAAATGAAGAAGTTATGAATGCTCTTTATCCTAATAAAACTATCTTAGAAAATGATGAGAAAAATGAGGATGTAGATGAAACCCAACCGGATTTAGATGATACACCTACTAGTCCTGTTAATATCCCAACTGATGCCCCGCCCGACCCACCTGTAGAAACCCCTACTTTTAATCGACAATCTTCTAAATGCCTAGAAACATCAATAGTTTGGAATTTTTTTACTCAAGTAAGAGAACAAAATAAGGCTAAGTGTAAAACTTGTGAGAAATTGCTAGCGCATAAATATACTGGAAACTGTAGCGGTACGGGTAGTTTGGCTAGGAACATACAAACATACCTTAGAGATAAAGTTAAATATTTACAAATGAAAGCGCATCAAGAGGGGACAAGTGTAGAGCTGCGGTTAACCCTAGTACAGGTTCAAATCTAGTTCAACCAGGAATTAACATTGTGACCGGTGATATTTTATATTACGATCCTAATAAAGATCGTGAAGAATTAGCAAAGATGGTTACCGTTATGTGCTTACCCTATACTTTTCCTTCTAACCCTAGTTTTGTGCATTATATTAGAAAAGTTTTTAATCCTACTTATAAAGGTTGGCCTCGCGCAACAGTTAAGAGCGATATTTATAAATATAAATATGAATATGAACAATATTTGCGGTATTTATTTACTCATATAACTAATCGGATTTCTATTACTACTGATATTGGTAGAAGTAATAATGACTGTGATTATCTAACTATTACAAGTCATTGGATATATGAGGAGTAGATAATGCAAAAACGCATTAATGCTTATAGAATAATTAATTCACGTCACACAGGTAAGTTTATTACTAACAATGTTGCAAATATTTGTAGATATTTTTGCATTAGAGATAAAATAATGACAATTTCTATGGATAATGCTTCTTGTAACACTAGTTCTATAGGCATACTTACAACAACACTAAATCCTACATTTAGTAATTGTTTTCATGTGAGATGTATTTGTCGTATTTTCCATTTAATTGTCAGTAATGGTATGAGAATTTTAAATTTAGAAATTGAAAAGGTTAGAATGGCTCTTAATTGGCTTTTTTATTCAAACCGTAGAAGCATACTTAGAGAGTATTTTAAAAAATGTGATGAATATGGCCTTAGAGAAAGAAAGATTCCTAAAGCTTGTCCGACTAGATGGAATTGTATGTACGAAAGTTTAGTAGTTGCATATGAATATAGAAACTCAATTAATGCAACGTTTAATGCTCGTGTTGGTGGTGAGGATGATGATGAAAACCTTACAACTCAAGATTGGACGAATGTTAAAATTCTTATAGATTTTTTAGAATATTTTCAAATTGCTACAAATGCATTTTCTAGGCAATATTATCCTACTATTTCAAAATATTTAGTTTATATTGCAGCACTATGTGATTTGTTTGTTGAATTTTCGGAGGGTGGGAAAATTTATAGACTTGCTATAAATGCAATGAAAGAAAAGTTTAAAAAATATTTTTTTCCTATCCCCCCTATTTATGGTGTTGCTGCAATATTAAATCCTGCAATGAAATTAGGAGGTCCTCACTTTTGGTACTCAAATATTTATAAGGCTTTATATCTTTCAGATAAGGAATTTGCTACACTTGCAGATGCAAAAGCCTCAATTAAAATTAATGCTCAAACAATTTATAATGCTTATCAACTTGCCTTAGATCATGCTAGGCCAAATGTTCCAACCCCTACTTCGTCTAGTTCACAATCGTCTAAAAGAGCTGCGAGCCTAAAAACACTTAAATCTTGGACGGAGTTCAAGGGTTCTCAAGGTGATAATTTTGATGAAACTTCACATCTAAATGAGCTTCAAGTTTATTTGTCACAGGGACTTGAAAAGAAGAATCCAGACGACACCTTTGATCTTTTGGAATGGTGGAAGGCAAGGAAAAAATATTTTTCGGTTCTTGCAAGGATGACTTGGGATATTTTAGCTATTTAAGCTTCAACAGTTGCACTAGAGAGCGCTTTCAGTCAAGCAAGACTTCAAATAGGTGATCATAGAGCGTCTATGAGGAAGAGCTTGGAAAAATCAGTACTATTCAGAGATTGGATCCGCTCGGAAAGAAGAAACTTTGGACTTGCACAAACACAACCGAAGATAGATGAAGCTTATGAAGAAATGATAGCGCAACTTGCGGAGGATGCTGCTTCGCCCGGAAGTGGTGATGAACAAGCTTCTTTTCCACCACCACCAACGGAACCTCCTCCGAACCTTGAAGGATTTATGAGATTTGTTAGAGATACAATGTAGATTATGGTGTAACTTGTACTTTGACACATCTTCTTTAGTTTTTTTTCCTTTTAATGGTTGTATTAGTACCTTGTTGCGCTCATTCCATTAGGAGGAAGAAGACTAAGAAAGATATGTTATTTTTGGTAATAAAAATTATAAGACATTCCCTTGAATATCTCTTTGCAATATTTTTTTGTCTT
>MU786833.1:10865-29585 GCA_026770625.1 Nicotiana glauca | reverse complement strand
ATATATATATACTACAAAACATTATAAGAAATTATATTTGGAAATATATATACATAACATACTATATATAGTATAGTATACTATATATACTATATACTATATATATCATAACATACTATATTATAAGTGTGAAGCCCCAAAGTCAAAAGTGAACTACTAAAATATCCTATAAAGTTGAAAGACCATTGTATCCTTTACTTGAATGCTACTTTATAGTATTATTTTTGTATCAACAAGTAAATTTACCCTTCAATAAATAATAATATGTACTACAATCTATAATGAATTGGATAAATGAGATGATAGTAGCATGAATGATACAATAAATGATAAATGTGTACGTTGCACCCTTTTAACTCCTAGATAAAATTATATACTCTACCACTTTACAGCTTTTCAATTCCTCCTAATTAAAATTATTTCATCTTCTCCCTTTCACTGGTCAAGATCTCCTACATACAGAACTGATCTACAAATATTAAATAAGGTGTATCTTTTTCTTTCATGTTACTTTTTAAAAGTGTTTTGCTAATGTCATACCTTTTTTTTCTTTCGTTCCTTCCAAGTATTTCTTTGTTTTGGGTAATTTGATTATGTTTTGAATTCTAATCTAATAGTCAAATCTGGACAATAATTATTAATATACTAAAAAGCTAATAGGAGGACTAAAGTTTTGAGGATCGAATTAGCTCGGATAAAAAATTATTTAATTTTTTGCTTCATCATAGCTCCTAACTGGTGTAGTTAATAACCTTTTTTTTAATTTACAAAACTAACCTTCTCTAAAACTATAAATACCCCCTCCCTCTTCTTCATTTCAATACTCCATACTCATTTCTCAATCTAAATTTCTCTCAATCTCTCAATCTTCAATTTTCAAGGCTTCAAGTCTCAATCTCAAATTTCAAGTTAAATCATGTCTCGTTCGGAAAGAGTGCGCTTATTTGTTTCGCAACACTTTGAAGTGCTTGAATAAAATAAAGAAGGACAAATATTAAAGTACAAGAACGGTGGAAGAGTCTTAAATTTTCGTCCAGGGTGTACCACATGCATTTTAAGGAGGCATATAAAGTATTGTCTTGAGCGTATTTATCCGAAAATTCGTCTTTAAGATTTTTCAATAATTTGTGTTATTTTTAAATTATTAGACGTATTTATGCTTAATGTTTTACTATGTTATTAATTTATTATGCATGCTAATTTAGTTTTACTATTATTTTGTTATTTTACTTTTTCTTCAAGCACTTTAATAATTAGGTTTCTATATTATATATACTACATATATTTATATAGCCATGTATAAGAGAAATTTAAAATAGTATATACATATATGGTTTACAAGAAGTTGACTTAACAAAAAAAATTTTAAAAAAATAGCCCGAAAATAAAAAAGCCCGTTTGGCCCGTGTGGCCCGCGAGTCCGACCCATTTAGCCCAGGACCATGTGGGCTTAGGCCCGTCATGGGTTGGTTCCCCTCATTGATCCCACGAAGCCCGGGACTGCCAGAGCACAGGACCGCTAAGCCCAGACTCATTTAGCCCATTTAGGCCCGGGCCCAGCCCAAAATACAGCGCCATCTGGAGTTAGAACACTTTGTATTTATCCCATAACTTGTGATTTCATGAGGTTTCAGGTTTTGGGAAATGTAGTTTAAGTTTAAGAGTTTGTATTGTATATGCCGAACGACATCTTAAATGTTTCATTATGCTATTTCGCAGTTTTTGGCTAATTTTATTCTGTTGTTTCTTTTTTCCGTAATTTATTAGGCTTACCTAGTCGTAGAGACTAGGTGCCGTCACGATAGTTCATGGAGGGCGAACTGGGGTCATTATAAGAATTATGTTATCTAATGTATGACTACAATAATATCCTTAAGTTCGAAGAAGATTACTGAAAATGAAGATCTAGAATTCTGTGGATGAATGAGGGTGATGCTAATACCAAATATTTTCATTTCACTGCCACTAATAGGAGATGAACAAACCATATTACTAGTTTTAAAATTACGAAGGTCAATGGACTGATGATCACAACTCCTTGAGGGATCAAACTTTGAATTACTTTTCGGAGATATTCACAACCTCTCATCTCCAAACAAATTGGTCAAAAATCCTTAATGACCCAGTCTCATTCAATAATCTAGATATGTCGTTATTAGATTATCCCCTACTGGATAATGAAGTCACTAGGGCTGTTTTTTCCTTTAAACCTTTTAAAGCTCTAGGTTTTGATGGCTCACACCTATTCTTCTTTCAGAAATATTGAAAAGTGGTGGGACAATCAGTTCTACAATTTTACCACAATGTTTTATCTACGCAATCCTTTCCTGAATATGTCAACAATACCTACTTATGTCTTGTTCCTAAAACTCCTAATGCTAATAACCTAAAAAACTTTAGACCCATAAGCTTATGTAATACTATTTACAAAATTATTACTAAGATCATTTCTGACAGGATCAAGCCTTTTCTAAATAATATATTAGTCCCTTCCAAGCCAGTATTTTGAAAAATAGAAGGGCTTGTGACAATGTTATCATTATTCAGGAAATCCTTTCTAAATTCAATCACTTTAAGGGTTCCAAAGCTTTTATGATCCTTAAAATTGATTTAGAAAAAGCTTTTAACCGGCTTGAGTGGTCTTTCGTTTATCGAACCCTTAGACATTTCAAGTTCTCCCCTAAGATTACAAAGCTGATCATGACATGTATTACTACAAGTAACATCTCTATCTTGGTAAATGGATCCAAAACTGACTTTTTTAGTTCTAGCAAAGGCATAAGGTATGACGATTCTATGTCTCTGTATATCTTTATACTATGCATGAAAATGTTGTCTAGATACATTAGTCAACAAGTAGATATTAGGATTTAGGACCCTATATGCCTCAACAATAGAAGTACTTCATTTTCCCACCTCTTTTTTGCATATGACCAATAATATCTTATGCACCACTATTCTTAGTTGTCTCAATATGTTCTGTGACTTATCAGGCCATAAGATAAATTATTCCCAATCCAAAATTATTTTCTCAAAAAATTGTCCGAACGACACTGCCAAGTATATTTCTAAATTGTTCAATATGAGAATGAGTGATAGCTTTGGTAAATATCTTGGCTTTCCTATTTTGCGACAGAAGCCAAAAGCCACTAATTATCAATTCATTCTTGACAACACGCGCAATAGATTATCTAACTGGAAATCAAAGTGTTTAAGTATGGCCGGTAGAACTACTCTTGTCTCCTCAACTCTCAATACTATTCCCAATCATGCCATACAATATACTCTTCTCCCACAAAAAATTCTAAATGTTACTGATCAAATCTAAATGAATTTTATATGGGGTAGCACTAAAGTAATAAGAAACTCCACTTGCTTAGTTGGAAGGTAGGTACTAGTAGTAAATCCAATTGGGTTCTAGGAATCAAGAACACTAAGTCAAAAAAATTTTCCTTCCTTACAAGTCTTACGTGGAGACTTTTAGACTTTCCTCATTCTTCTTGGTCCAAGCTCCTTATTGCTAATCATGCTATAAAGGCCAGGAATGCTAAAACTTTTTTTATTTGGAGTGCTATATTAAAGGGCTGGTACTATTATAATAAAGGGATCCTTTGGACTATCAATTAAAGGTCTGTTATTGACATTTGGAATTCTAGATGGATTCCTAGCACACTTTTTCTAAGAAATTCCATTCAAGGTCCTCCCAGTAGGAGTGATCACAGTCTAAAAATTAGACATTTAAGGAAGAAAAATTTATGAAATTTTTCTAAGTTGTCTTTTGACCTCCCCAATTGTATTACTGTACATTATGACCTTAAATCTCAATATGATGCTACTCTTGACATTCCTATTTGGTTACTTAGTAACAATGAAAAGTTTACTATAAAATCATGTTACATTCTCATTGATAGTCATGAGGAAACTGACAAGGATTTCACTTGGATTTGGCACCTCAACTATCTTAACAAGATAAAATTTC
Organism: Nicotiana glauca; assembly: GCA_026770625.1. Lineage (NCBI taxonomy): Eukaryota > Viridiplantae > Streptophyta > Magnoliopsida > Solanales > Solanaceae > Nicotiana > Nicotiana glauca. The sequence continues at coordinate 25,606 of MU786833.1, read as the reverse complement.
TCCTGTGGAGGTGTTTTCACGATAAACTACCATGTAGATCTTAATCTTAGATATATTGGTATGAATATTGGCGCTACTTGTCCAATGTGCAAAATTGAGGACGAGATCATTATGCATATTTTTCTTAATTGTCCTATAACTAATGCATTCTGGATGAATTTAGGCAATACTCACCTCTCATCTAATGGTATAACTCACTGCTTCTTGTAATAAAAAATTTTGAATCTCCCGTTAAACTAGAAATACCTTAACTAGGAGGATCTTTTTCTTTTTGTTATCTGGAATATTTAGATGAATTGAAACAATAACAATCATAATAATAAAAACCATGCTCTACGCTCTAAGATTATTTTTCAACAGGCTATGGAATACAAACTCCTCAAAGTTAAGGAGTCAAACCCAAATATAAAAAGGCCATCAAAATAAGATGGCATATGCCCCCTGATGATTGGTACAAACTTAATGTTGATGGGGCATTCAAGGCTAAGAAGTTGCGTTGTGGTCTAGGTGGTGTAATTCGCAACAGCTCGGGAGATTGGATTGTTGGTTTATATGATTACACATACGCAGCAACACCGCTCTAGGCAAAACTAATGTCTCTAAAACATGGCCCTCAACTCGCATGGGATCTCCAGCTGAAACCCTTGAAAATCGAAACAGACCCAACTGATGTGCTTAAATGTCTCGATCATGGTTATCCAACGTATAATACCATTATTTATGATTGTAGGTGGTTAATGCTCCAATTGAAAAAAGTAACACTCACGCATAATTTCTGAGAAGCAAACCAAGTGTCACATTTTTTAGCAAAGAAAGTTTCCAAGCAGTCTAACCTAAACCAAGTCAAGAATTTTGCTCTTTCTCCTCCCTTTGTTGAAACCAGAGGCGGATGAGTGTGATAGTTATGGGTTCAATTGAACCCATAACTTTCGACGCAGAGTAAAAGTTTATGTGCAAAAATTTATTAAAATTATAAAAATAATAGATTTGAACCCATAACTTTAAAATATAATGGGTTCAATGTTAGAAATCTAAAAAGTTAAACCCATAAAGTTTAAATCCTGGATCCGCGTCCGGTCGAAACTCAATTTTTGGCAGACAGAGGTGGAACTTCCTTTGTCAGACTACTTTCGAATAGTATATGTACTAAGTTGGTTGAACTGGGCAATCATTGGGCCGTAAGTGGCATCTCTGTGGCATGTAATGTGACTAGTTTTTAGTATATAATAAAAAGTATTCCAATTTCTTATAAAGAAAAAAAGACTCAAAGATATTATATAGTTTTGTTTTGGAAGCAAAAGAGAATCATTTAGACACACAGATTGAAAATTTATCTTCACTATATTTCTCTAACTATAACTTTGAGGATTTTGAGTTATCTTTCTAAATTGCTTTTGAAGATGCCTGATTTGTTTGTGCAGTTGTATCGTTGCTCTTGTGGTACTTGTGCTTCATACGTTTTTTAATTTTGCTATAAAATTTTTGTTGTCAGATACGTAAATGAGATTGTTAGCATTTTGCTTCCCAGAAAAATTATTGTTTGGCTCAAAAGTTATCAATATACTTTATAAGCTTAAAAACAATCAAAAATAAATGGGGGTAAATCGTAATCAACTATAATATAACCTAGAGACAAAAAGATAAAAATATTGTAGTAGATATGATAATAAGAACTTGAGAATGAGTGTTCGTTAGATGTAGAGATAGAGAGAGAAATAGGAGAAAGTGAGAGAGTTATATTCTTTGATAATAATACTGATGCCCCTTTACAATGGGAAGGTCTCCTTTATATAACAGGAGGCCTTCCTAGAAATAATCATAAAAGTACAAATAGTCGACGTCCCCCTAGCGAGGACGCTGAGTTGTAGCTGGTGTCGCCTTTGTCCTCACGCCCAAGCTGTATCCTTACTTCAGTAGGCGGATGCTCACTGGGCGTACCTTTCGGCGTAGAGACATTGATGGCCAAATTTGACCCCATACAGTTAGTCCCTCCGCTCGTTGGAGGCGTATCCGGTAGACGTCTTCAATGGGCGGAAATGCAAACCTTGTCTTTAGAAATTTTGACCTCACTATGGAGGCGGTGACGTGAATAAGGTGAAATGTATGGCATCGCCGAGCTGCTGACGCGTGGCTCCTTTTTCGAAATGACGTCATCGCCCACATGCGTTACAATTATACTTACTTCCGAGGCGGTTCGGAGGATGATGTGATGTTCTGGTTTCCCGCGCCCATTTTGAATCATGCCTCTTCGATTTCTGTGCATCCTAACCCTATAAATAGAGGGAAGGTTCAATCCATTTCATCTTTCGAACCTTTGGAAAACCTTTTCTGGCTTCCTGCTTTACCTTTCTTTCTAGCAACCGTTATTTCGTGCGAGACTCTCCCACTTCTTTGAAACCACACTTTCTGTCGTTAGTGCTTCGTTTCTTATATAGGATAACATGACAAAATATAGTCAGAGTAGTAAAAAGACCAAAGATAATGCCCCATCTAGGGTTCCGCCCTCTTCCGGTGGCGAAGAGGAAAAGGTGGGAAAGGCCTTTGTTCCTCTTAGTGTAGACAACGTCCTCCCGAAGGAGATGCATATTCGCAGGGATTTTCCAACTAAAAGCCCATCCCTTCCCTGGGAGCACAATGATTTATTACAATCCCACTTAGATGATCTTCGAGAGATGCACCACATTCCGGACCACAGGGAAATGGTTCCGGCTGGGACGGTCTATGCCAATGTGCACCGGCCTGGGTACTGCACATTCTACGAGTACCCGTTCTTGATCGGTTATAGTCTTCCAATCTACCCCCAATGGAGGAGCTTTGCCGTTTTTTCAACGTGTGTCCGGCTCAGCTTACTCCTTACACCTTGAAGGTGTGCCGGATTATGACCACATATGCGGCCAGGGCCGAGTGCAGCGTCTCGGTTCACCACCTCTTATAGTTGTTCAGCCCTAGTTACCTGAGGGGTACCATGCTGCAGCTGAAAAGTCGTGGCATGAGGGGCTTGGTTGTTAAAGCCGACGACAAGACCAACCGCCGTTTTTGGCGTAAATACTTGTATATCGGGACGGAGCACCTGGTGTCAAATTCCGAAGGGTTCCCGAAAAGATGAAATCCAGAACGTAAGTACCTTTATTTGTAGAATTCATGACTGCTTGCGTCTTTGACCATACGGCCACTGTGATTTCTTTGCTTTCTTCCTTTTTTTTTGTAGCTAGGGCTTCTCCACCCCAGTTCATTGAAAATATTAAATCGTGGGTGGAAAGAATGATTCCTTATGCGGAGGAATGTCGTACCTGGGCTGCGTTTCATGAATGATATGGCCCGTCAGGTAATTCTTTGGCTAAGGTTTGGAGGTTCCCTTAGGTTTTGTTACCTGACTTATTCGTGTTGGCAGGTCGGAGCGCCCCTAAGAAGAAGAAGAATGTCGTTACCTCGACTAGGGCGGGGACTGACTCTGAGGGTGGAGACATACCCTGTGACTCGCTTAGTGAGCGCTCCCGGGGTTCCTCAGCATGAGGTAGTGCCCGTGGCGGTGTCCACAAGCGAAGCGACTCCTTCAATGCCATCCCCGTGGCCTGTGGATGAGGCTTCTGAGGGTGATGAGCCGCCGGAGAGGAAAAGACGCCAGTTGATAAATAGCAAGGGGATAGCCACAGAGGATAAGAGGGTGAGTGAGCCCCGTCAGGGGTCGAGGCCAGTTTTTATGGCCGATGCCATCCATTCCGGGAGGTCAGCTCCCCAAGAGAGGGCAGTTCCCGACGCCAGCCCAACCCATATTTCGGAGAGTGGCTCGTCGGTTGCTGTTGGAGAAGGGGGCGACGGTGCCGAGAGAGTGGACCCTGAAGCCGCCCATGTAGGTGCAGATATGTTAACGAGGGGTCCGGCCCGCGTGAGGATGACGACAGGTAGATCCAACCTCTAAATTCTAATCCCAGGAGGGTATAACCTGTTGCAATACAGCGAGCAGGCCGCCACGGATATGACCATATTATGTGCGACCGCTGAGTGTGAAGTGCTAAAAGGTGTTAGTGACGGGGAACTATCCCGGAGGGTTGCTGGCGCGGCCTTGCAGGTAGTTTTCAATTTTCTTCGTGTGCTGTAAAGTTAACTTTGATGCATACTGACTTACCTTTTCCCTTTTTTTTTTCTCTATTTTGGACTCTCATCTTGGAGGTAGAGAGGAGGCGGCGAGCGCAAAGGAAGGCAGCCGCTTTTAATAAGGTGGTAAAGAAATATCAGTGGTGTCGTGCCAAGCATCAGGTGTTGGCAGACCTACTCAAGCAGGACCCGAAATTTTGGGTTTTCCGTGAGGGCCTGGAGCAGTCGGAGCCCCAGCTGAAACGGAGGGTGGTTGAGCTGGAGCAAGTTGATGAGCAGCTGATGACCGCTTTGGCTCGGAACATTGAGCTGGAGACTCTCCTCCAATCGAAGGAAGAGGAACTGGAGGTCGGCTATGGGGTAGCGGCAGAAGCCGTTGATCTGCGAGCCAAGGTCGCTGCCTTGACTGCCGAGCTTGATACCAAGGCGGCTGAGATTGAAGCCCTTAAGCAGACTGCTGCGTCAAGGTCTAATGAGGATGCATATCGTGAGGCGCATGAGATGTGGGTTTATGCTGAGGCCAAGCTAGTCGTGCTCGAGGAATTCTTAGCTGCGGGTCGAGCTACTGAGGCGGAGGTTTAGGAGTAACGGTGCATAGCTCGCGTCGCCCGCGAAGCCTGCGGGTATAGTTTTGACTCCCCAGACCGGGCGGGCTATAATTCTGAAGACATTAACCGTCTATGGTCCAGGTCCTAGATCTCTGCAACTTATCATCCCTGGGGCGGCAGTGGACGAGATGGCGGTCCGGCGGGGGACGGTGAGCAAAAAGGCGAAGCCCCTTAGGACTTGTACACATTTTGTTTTGTTGTATTTGGAAGTGTAAATGGGTCCTTTTATACATACATTTTTGGATGATAATGAAAGTTATACTTTTGCTATTATTCTCTTCCTTTTGTCTCTTTTATTTTTTGGTATCTTGTCTCCGCAGAGCGGATGCTCGCTTACTTGTAGGATTCTCAGTGTGCTTCTCGAACATTGTTTGTCTTATTCGCCGATAGGAGGCGGCTTCGATGCTAAATAGTGGTGGCATTAGCTAATAATGGCATCGCTTCATCTGTTATTTACGTGCCTTGTGCCGTAGTCGAACAAGGCTAGCGACTGTTGGCGACGATGGCCTTAGCCGCAATATTGTAGATGGCCTTGGCCATGTACGTAACTTCGACTGTCGTCGAATTACTCGTTTGTCGTAGTCGAGCTGGGTCGACTTATTGACGACGATGGCCTTAGCCACAATATTGTCTATAGCCTTAGCCATGTACGTAACTTCGACTATCGTCGAATTAATCGTTTGTCGTAGTTGAGCTGGGTCGACTTATTGACGACGATGGCCTTAGCCATTTATACGTTGGAGATAGCCGTAGCCATGTACGTAACTTCGACTGTCATTGAATTACTCGTTTGTCGTAGTCGAGCTGGGTCGACTTATTGATGACGATGGCCTTAGCCATTTATACGTTTGAGATGGCCGTAGCCATGTACGTAACTTCGACTGCCGTCGAATTACTCGTTTGTCGTAGTCGAGCTGGGTCGTCTTATTGACGATGATGGCCTTAGCCATTTATACGTTGGAGATGGTCGTAGCCATGTACGTAACTTCGACTGTCGTCGAATTACTCGTTTGTCGTAGTCGAGCTGGGTTGACTTATTGATGACGATGGCCTTAGCCATTTATACGTTGGAGATGGCCGTAGCCATGTACGTAACTTCAACTGTCGTCGAATTACTCGTTTATCATAGTCGAGCTGGGTCGACCTATTGACGACGATGGCCTTAGCCATTTATACGTTGGAGATGGTCGTAGCCATGTACGTAACTTCGACTATTGTCGAATTACTCGTTTGTCGTAGTCGAGCTGGGTCGACTTATCGACGACGATGGCCTTACCCATTTATACGTTGGAGATGGCCGTAGCCATGTACGTAACTTTGACTGTCGTCGAATTACTCGTTTGTTGTAGTCGAGCTGGGTCAACTTATTGACGACGATGGCCTTAGCCATTTATACGTTGGAGATGGTCGTAGCCATGTACGTAACTTCGACTGTCGTCGAATTACTTGTTTGTCGTAGTCGAGCTGGGTCGACTTATTGATGATGATGGACTTAGCCATTTATACGTTGGAGATGGCCGTAGCCATGTACGTAACTTCGACTGTTGTCGAATTACTCGTTTGTCGTAGTCAAGCTGGGTCGACTTATTGATGACGATGGCCTTAGCCATTTATACGTTGGAGATGGCCGTAGCCATGTACGTAACTTCGACTGTCATCGAATTACTCGTTTGTCGTAGTTGAGCTGGGTCGACTTATTGACGACGATGGCCTTAGCCATTTATACATTGGAGATGGCCGTAGCCATGTACGTAACTTTGACTGTCGTCGAATTACTCGTTTATCGTAGTCGAGCTGGGTCAACTTATTGACGACGATGTCCTTAGCCATTTATACGTTAGAGATGGTCGTAGCCATATACGTAACTTTGACTGTCGTCGAATTACTCGTTTGTCGTAGTCGAGCTGGGTCGACTTATTGACGAATATGGCCTTATCCATTTATACATTGGAGATAGCCGTAGCCATGTACGTAACTTCGACTGTCGTCGAATTACTCGTTTGTCGTAGTCGAGCTGGGTCGACTTATTGACGATGATGGACTTAGCCATTTATACGTTGGAGATGGCCGTAGCCGTTCATACATTGGAGATGGCCTTAGCCATTCATACATTGGAGATAGCCTTAGTCGTTCATACATTGGAGATGGCCTTAGCCGTTCATACGTTGGAGATGGCCTTAGCCGTTCATACGTTGGAGATGGCCTTAGCTGTTCATACATTGGAGATGGCCTTAACTGTTCATACATTGGAGATGGCCTTAGCTGTTCATACGTTGGAGATGGCCTTAGCTGTTCATACGTTGGAGGTGGCCTTAGCCGTTCATACGTTGGAGATGGCCTTAGCCGTTCATACATTGAAGATGGCCTTAGCTGTTCATACATTGGAGATCATGCTAGTCCAGTCCCTTTGTCATGTCAGCCAGGATAGCGTAATGGAGTGGCTGGTATGATAAACTCGTTCCGCAAATATCTCCAGGTGTCCCCTCAGCCGCCTCGTTAAAAACCTCCCCGATAAAACCCAATTGGGACAAAACTCGGGTAAGGGAAAAAGAGTGCGACTCGGGAGACGCCTTTTAGAAATGGAAATACTTGAGGTGGGCGACGTTCCAATTATTGTGGAGAGTTCTTCCTTCCATTGTTTCTAATTGGAATGCTCCTTTACCTGCTGCTGTTGTGATTTTGTAGGGTCTGTCCCAGTTGGTGCCCAGTTTTCCTTCGCTTGGGTCTTTTGATGCCAATGTTTTGGCTTTGAGGACGTAGTCTCCCACTTTGAGTGGTCTTACTTTGGCTCTTTTGTTGTAGTATCTTTCGACTTGTTGTTTTTGAGCCACCATTCTTATGTGGGCTATTTCTCTTCTTTCCTCAGCCTCGTCGAGGTCTTGATGCCTATTTACGTCGTTCTTTGTTTTGCTGGTATGTGAATACCTCAAGCTTGGTTCGCTGACTTCGACTGGTATGATTGCGCTGGTTCCGTAGAACAGTGAATATGGTGTTTCCCCTGTGCATGATTTTGGTGTGGTCCGGTGCGCACGCAATACTTCCGGTAGTAGCTCGGGCCATAGCCCTTTGGCTTCCTCCAGTTTCTTTTTTAGTATGCTCAGTATTGTTTTGTTGGAAGACTCTGCTTGGCTGTTGGCGGCGGGGTGGTATGGCGTAGAGAGTATTCGCTTAATGTGTCATTTGTTGAAGAATTCTATCATTTTCTGACCGACGAACTGTCGTCAGTTGTCGCAGCTGATTTCTTTGGGGAAGCCGAAACGACAGATGATATTCTTCCATATGAAGCTAATGACTTCCTATTCACGTATTTGGGCGTACGCACCTGCTTCCACCCACTTGGAGAAGTAGTCAGTTAAAACTAATAAAAATCGTACCTTTCCTCGTCCTGCTGGCAGGGGACCGACTATATCCATTCCTCATTTGATGAAAGGCCACGGGGAAGTGACTGAGTGGAGGGGCTCTCCTGGTTTGTGTATCATGGGGGCATACTTATGACATTATTCGCATCGGCGAATGTATTCCGCTGCCTATTTCTTCATGGTGGGCCAGTAATAACCAGCTCGTATTATGCAGCGTACGAGGGTGTGATTGCCTGTATGGGCGCCGAAGTGACCCTCATGTACCTCTTCGAGTATTGATCTCTTTTGGTGCGGCCCTAGGCACTTGGCTAGGTGTCCGCCAAACATCCTTTTGTAGAGATCGTAGTTTATCAGGCAATACCTGGCGGCCTGTATGCGGAGCTTCTTTGCTTCTTTTTCGTCGAGTGGGAGTGTACCATCCTGCAGATAGGATACAAATTGGTTACGCTAGTCCCAAGTCAAATTTAAAGAAAGTACCTCAGTATGATCAATGGCTGAATGGAGGAGGGTGACCACGCTTTCTCTGTCGAAGTTTTTAGTGGTTGCGGCCAACTTTGCCAAGCCGTCTGCTTCGATGTTCCGTGCCCTCGAAATTTGTTTGAAGCGGCACTCGTCGAAGTCAGTCATTAATCTGTGGATCTCTGACTGATATTTTTGCAATCTCTGCTCCTTGATTTGGTAAGTCTCAGTGACCTGGCTCACTACGAGTTGGGAGTCGCAGTGGAGAATGAGTCATCGAGCCCCGTATTTGATGGCTAGTTTCATACATGCAATAACGGCCTCGTACTCGGCCTCGTTGTTAGTTATTTTAGGGCACCGCACGGACTGGCAAATTACTTCACCCGTGGGGACCTCAAGAATGAGTCCCAGTCCCGATCCCGAGGCATTAGCGGCGCCGTCAGTGTACAGAGTCCATAAGTCGGTGTTGGAGGGGGTACGGCGTGCCTCCAGTTCCGCTTCTGGCAGTATTTCTGCACTGAAATCGGCTATAAAGTCGGCAAGTACTTGCGACTTAATGGCGGTTCTCGGGTGATACGAGATGTCGTGCTCGCTGAGCTCTATAGCCCATCTGGCAAGTCTGCTTGATAATTCAGGCTTATGTAGGACACTTTTCAAGGGGAAGGTCGTTACTACTTTTATGGGGTGGCATTGAAAATAGGGTCGGAGCTTTCGGGGAAGCTACGACCAATGCCAGGGCTAATTTTTCAAGGTGTGGATACTGTGTTTCGGCATCCACTAAGGTTTTGATAATATAGTAAATAGGAGATTGCATAGATTGCGTACCTTCGTTTTCGCCGACCAAGACTGCGCTGATGGCGACCTCAGAGACGGCCAGATATACCAGCAGGGGCTCGCACGGGCTCGCTTTGGCCAGTAGTGGCGGCGAAGATAGGTATGCTTTCAATTTTCTCAAGGCTTCGACGCATTCCTCGTTCCATTGTAATACGTTGTTTTTTCTCAACACATTGAAAAATTTATGGCACCTGTCGGAGGACCGTGAGATGAATCTGGATAGGGCGGCTATTTGCCCCGTCAACTTTTGTACCTGTTTTTTGTTGTTCAGATTCTCAGGTATTGCATCTATCGCCTTGATCTGATCTGGGTTGACCTCTATTCCTTGTTGGGACATGAAAAATCCTAAGAATTTTCCCGAGGCTATGCCGAAGGCGCATTTCTCGGGGTTCAGCTTCATCCCGTACTTTCTTAGTATTTTGAAGGATTCTTTCAGGTGGTCGATGTGGTCTTCTTTCTTTGCCGATTTCACCAGCATATCGTCGATATAGACCTCCATGGTCTTACCGAGCTGTTGTTTAAACATTCTGGTGACCAGTCTTTGGTACGTGGCCCGCACATTTTTGAGCCCAAAGGGCATTACCTTGTAGCAGTATGTCCCTTGGTGGGTGATGAAAGTTGTTTTCTCTTAGTCCTCCTCGGCCATCATGACTTGATTGTAGCAGGAGTAGGTATCTAGGAAGCTCAACAGTTCATGTCCCGCGGTGGCGTCGATCAATTGGTCGATATGGGGTAGTGGAAATGAATCCTTCGGACATGCCTTGTTCAGATCAGTGAAATCCACACACATTTTCCACTTCCCGTTTTTCTTTTTGACCATGACGACATTGGCGACCCATTGGGGGTACTTCGATTCTTTGATGGAACCGCTGGCCGATAATTTATCTACCTCCTCGCTGACCGTTTCATTGATGGCGGCGTTGAATTTTTGTCTCATCTGTCGCACGGGCGGATGTAATAGATCGACGTTCAGCTTGTGGGTGGCGATGTCTCTCGGGATTCCTGGCATATCTGAATGGGAAAAAGCAAACAAATCTGCATGGTTAGTTAGGAACTCACGATACTTACCCGGGTTGTTGAGGTCGTGCCCGATGTAGGCTTTCTTTGTGAGGTCGGCATCATTTAACTGGACCGGGTCGAGATGTTTGACCGTTGCTTTACAGGCTTTCATGACATCGGGGTCTTTGATGGCGTCCGTTGTTGGGTTGACTTTAGTCCCCGACACGGCTGATTGCTATGCTTCTACACTCGCCCCTTTTAGCTGTTTGGTGTGGGTGCAATCTTGAGCTATTTTGTAGCATTCCTGTGCGGTGTGCGGTGTGCGGCTCGCCTCGAATGCTGAATACCCCCACGGGGTGGGGAATTTGATTACTTGGTAAAAACTTGAAGGGACCGCTCGCATGCCATGTATCCATGGGCGTCCTACGATGATGTTGTAGGCCGTTTCCTGGTTCATTACGTGGAAAGTGGTGTCCAGTGTAACCCCTCCTACCAAAACGGGCAGTAATATTTCTCCGGATGTCCATTCCACTGTATTGTTAAAACCATTTAGTGTTATGCAACGTGGTATTATCTTACCCTCGAGTCCCATTTGTACGAGGACCCTCGGGTGGATAATACAGGCGCCACTTCCGTCGTCAATCATGATTCTTTTAACATCTGTATCGGCGATACGTAAAGTGATAACTAAAGCATCGTAATGAGGGAAAGACAAACCGTCGGCATCGGACTTATCGAAGGTGATACTATCTTCGAAGTCGTCATACCGTTCATAGGCAATGGTCCGTTTTAATTTATGAGTGGTGGCGAACTTGACATGGTTGATTGCTGAGTCATCGCCGCCTCCTACGATCATGTTTATCGTACGTACTGGGGAGGGCAACTTTGGCGGCCCGTGGGGTTGTTCCCGTCCGCGCGCAAAGTTTATATTTCCTTTGTCACTGAGCAGTTCCCTCAGGTATCCCTGTTTCAGTATCCTGACCACCTATTGCCGTAGGCCTATGCAATCTTCGGTTTTGTGCCCCCGTTCCTGATGGAACTCGCATAGGACGTTTGATTTCCTTGTGGCGGGGTCTGATTTCATCTTTTACAGCCACTGCACCTTGGTGCCCAGCTTCTCCAGTGCGTACACTATTTCTGAAGGAGACATGCAAAAGTTATGGGCAGATAATAAAGGAGGTGTACCTCTTTCGTTTCGGAGTGGGGCGACGTATCGCTGTAGAGCATCCGTATGCCTTGGTAGTGGATGAGAGGATCTGGTGTATGGCTGGTGCCGGTCTCTGTTGGAGCGTGGGAGTTGTTCTTGCCGTCCTTCATTGCGTCGATCCCTCCTCATCTCTGAATGTATCGTTGTTAACCGTTGGGTCGGCCCATTAAGATCTTCCTCGTCCGCTCGCACCTCAGTGCAATAGGCATTATGGATTTCCTACCATGTGGTAGGGGGATATTTCATGAGACGGCTTAGTAGTTTCTTGGTCGCCTTCGAACCATCCTTGTTTAGCCCGTTCTGGAAAGCGGCGACTGCCATACCTTCCGATACGTTTGGCAGGCTCATCCTTACCCTGTTGAACCTAGCCAAGAAGTCCCTGAGTCCTTCCCCTGCGGTTTGCCTGACGGAGAAGATGTCGTTGAACCTTGCTTCCGCTTTCTTTGCTCCTGCATGGGCAGTGACTAACTTATCCGCCATTTCCTCGAACGTTGATATTGCCTTAGCTGGTAGCTGGGAGTACCACGTTAGGGCCCCTCCCATCAGCGTCTCACCGAACTTCTTCAGCAGCACCGATGGTACCTGCTCTTTCGATAGGTCATTACCTTTCACGGCAGTGACATAGTGGATCAAATGATCTTCGGGATCTATGGTTTCGTCGTATACCCTTAAGTAGGGTGGCATCTTGAAGGTTTTTGGGATAGAGTGAGGAGCAGCTTCTTCGATATATGGTTGTTCGATGAATCTTCCCACGTCGCGTTTTGGCAGTAACTTGGGAGCACCGGGGATCTTGTCTACCCTCTCCTGATGCTCTTTCATTTGGTCACGAAGAGCCCTGTTTTCATTCTCCATTTCTTCCATCTTCTTTAGGATGGATGTTAGCGTACCGTCGTTGGCCTGTGCTTCGATGGATCTGTTATTTGCTCGTACAACCTCAGGTTCACCCATGGCAGCAGTGATGCTTACCGTTGGCATATACCTAATATTACTTTATGGTGATTTCTCAACCAAGCCACTTAGAGTACTTGTTAGCCATTCTTCCAGTAGCTTCTTAACTACCGAGGGCGCTTCCTTAGCCGCAGATGTGGAGGCTCCTTTTTCACGCAAGATCCTCAGATCTTCAGATGGAGAAGGTGAGATCTCTGTACCTGGTGTGGTGCTAGGGGTTGCATTCAAGATACCCTCGTCACTGGCCTCGTTGATAGGACCAAGGAGATTGGTTGTAACACCCACTATTGCTTTCGATCGTGTGTTATTTTCGGCCATCTTTTTGTGTGGTGTAGAGAATGGTTGTTGGTTGTTCTCTAGGTGGATACTATGATATTGATTCTCGAAATCTCCACAGATGGCGCCAAATTGTTTGGCTCAAAAGTTATCAATATACTTTATAAGCTTAAAAACAATCAAAATAAATTGGGGTAAATCGTAATCAAATATAATATAACCTAGAGACAAAAAGATGAAAATGTTGTAGTAGATCTGATAATAAGAACTTGAGAATGATGTTCGTTAGATGTAGAGATAGAGAGAGAAATAGGAGAAAGTGAGAGAGTTGTATTCTTTGATAACAATACTGATGCCCCTTTACAATGGGAAGGTCTCCTTTATATAACAGGAGACCTTCCTCGAAATAGTCATAAAAGTACAAATAGTCGACGTCCCCCTAGCGAGGGCGCTGAGTTTTAGCTGGCGTCGCCTTTGTCCTCACGCCCAAGTCGTACCCTTACTTCAGTAGGCGGATGCTCACTGGGCGTACCCTTCAGCGTAGAGACATTGATGGCCAAATTTAACCCCATACAATTATGTCCCGTAATTCGACGATTATTATCAATATTTTTATTCTCTGACTTAGAATGTAATTATATCTTTTCTGAACGATAAAAAATAAAAATTTACTTTTGATATATGATGAAGTTCGAAGACATGATTAGCTGGCGACCATTGCTTTTATTTCCTTTATGCAGTTCCTAATGGAGAAACTTTCAAAGGAATCTGTTTTTGCGAACAAGTTAGTACTATATTTTTCTTGAAAAAAATTCCTAGGACACAACATGAAGGAGTAAATACCACTTAATCTCTTTAACCTTTAATATGGAGGAAACGACGTCCCTTCACCTTTCGAATGGGAACAACGTCATGTTTCCCTAGCTAGAAAATTTGTATACAAAAAAAGAAGAAGTATTGATTCCATTCTGTTTTCTTTCGCTTAAAGGTTGAATAAACAAAGCATAAACGACATGTTTTATGCTGAGAAGACATCTTAGGCTTAAAATTTGCTGAGAAGATACCTATATGAACGGCCAGTTAACAAATCCGAGTTAATATGGTAGCCACGCATCAAATGGTTATAGCGTGATGTTAAAATTAAGTCATTTTAAAGTGGCCGCACTATATTTTACAAATTTTGGCATTTCAACAAACTATTTCCTCCTAATTTTTTGAATTATTTATTTTCTTTTTTTCACCAAATACTCTTATCTATTTAATTTAACAAATTTTAATTTTTCAAACCTTCGTTAAAATTTAACAAGAAAATTATTTGTTAACTCCAAGAAATTTGATAGAATATTAAATCATTTTGTGTTTATAACTAAGAATATATTATCTACAAATAGAGGACAATAAAAAAGAGTTACAATCTAAACGGAATTAATACCAATAATTAAAGAAAGAGGACTAATACTCTAAACTGGACATTTTAATATAAAACAAATAAAACATTTCCACATAAACTAACAAATTATAAATAATTTCATCAAATATACTTGCATGATTAAGCAAAATTTATGAAATAAAGAATTAAAGATCACTTTGTAGAAGGGTGTAATTTTTTGAAGTAAAATAAAGGTGATTTCTATTGAATTAAGTTAAAAAAGAAGTAAAATAGAGAAAAGAAGAAGTAGAAGACATTGGAATAATAATTTTACAAGGTAAAGTGGTGGTTACAGACGTAACATTCACTACAAGTGGATTTAAATATATATATATATATATATATATATATATATATATATATATATATAGGTGTAAAGACTGTCTTAAAAGAAACATGACTTTAGATAATTTAATTATACACTTAAAAGAATGTAAAGAAAGAATAGATAACATAGGATATAGAAATAATTTAGAAGAAGAAACTAGATCGGATACTACATCTAACATAAGTCAGAAAGAATTAAT
>MU786832.1:108668-120726 GCA_026770625.1 Nicotiana glauca | reverse complement strand
GTCGCCCGATAGTGCTCTTTGCGAGTTTTCACTAAGCGGACTCTCTCATTTTCATCTTCTTTACTCACCATCGCCTTATGGTGACCAAAGGTTTTCACCGATAAGACTCTTTCATTTTATTTCTCTCAATTTTGAATTGTATCGGATTCCAACAATGACATTTTTCATTTCCCTGCCTTTGCCAATTGATCGGGAGGACTTGAACAAGTTCTTTGGGTAAAAAGGATTTAGGAGGAACTACAACTTTGGAACCGTTTCGGCGGATTCATAGCTGAACCATTATATCATCTGCCCCCGTTTCAATTTTTGGAGGAATTGGGATCTTTGTTTTGGTGTGAGTGAACCTCAGGGAGAGGCTGCCTACGTATCCTTTCGAAATCAAGTCAAACGTAGTTCAGACAACTACATTTTTGTTTTTTGTTTTTGTTTTGTTTTCTTTTTTTTTCATTTTTTTCTTTTTCTTTTTATTTTCTTGTCATCATATTTCTTTTCCTTTTATCTTTTTTTTTTCATTTTTTCCTTTTTCTTTTTATTTTCTTGTCATCATATTTCTTTTCCTTTTATCTTTTTTTGTTTTTCTTTTTTTTTCATCATATTTTCTTTTTCTTTTTCTCTTTTTTTTCGATAATACTTCCGGGTTCCAAAGAGGATAGCCAAAGAAGAGTAACCGACTCAAAGGGTTTACGAAGGATTGGTAGTGTTGGATAGCGAGAAGAAAAGCCTTCGTCATCTCAATTGCACAAAAGCCATCACCGTAAAAGCCTAGACATAGTACCTTTTTACCGCATCCGCATTGACTGCTGTTTCAGGATCATTTCCTTCGATGTCTCCCATATACAGTGCTCCTCTTGGCGATATTTTCCGGATTATGTATAGACCCTTACAATTTCGAGCAAATTTTCTTGGACTCCCTGATGATGAGGGAGAATGCGTCTTAACACCAGTTGTCCCATTTCAAAATTCCCGAGCCATACTTTCTTGTCATAAGTGGGCACCTTTCTTTGTTGATACAACTGTCTGGATGTGCCCTGAGTAGAGCGTACTCTTGTGGTTTTAATGTATGGGACTTTCCAACCCGCGAACCAATTTTCCTTCAATTGTTCCAATTCTTTATTTTATTTCCTCAAGGTTACCTTCTTTGCATTTCGACTCTTGATTCATTATTCCAACGTTAGACAGCGTGTTTGAGTCTGGGCGTGAAGTCCACAAGCATATCATGTTATTTAAAGCTGCATTATTAGAGCTAATAAAGAAGAAACGAAGGAGTCAAAATAAATAAAAATACGATGAAATATTGATTTCATTTCTGGGAATTTTGAAGATTACAGGGTTCACATTCAGGAATGTAAAGACAAGAAACCAAAAGAAACATCCAAGTTACACCCTGAAACAACTCGGGATACAGAAAAAATGGTAGGGCTAGTCTACTGGGACTCCTGCCTGATCGGGAATGGCGTAGCCTTCCAGTTTTGAAGCTTGGCGCTTGGTCCCATATATAACAACTCAGCGGTGCTAGTGCCCTCTCCTAGCTCTACCATGTGAGTTTCGTAGATCATTTTCCTCATTGCCCCACGTATTTCCTCACTTTCTTTAGCCGTGAAACCCTTATCATCTTCCTCTTTACTGTACTTAGGTTTGACCAAGGTCTCATACAGATGTGGCACCACATAATCAGCCCTTTTCATTTTTTGAAAGAACACTTCTGCTTCCTCAACACTTACAGGCTTCTTAGGAGGGAAACGCCTTATGGTGGCATTGTTTACCTCCTCTACATTTGAATATTTCTCAACAGGGGAATTTTCTAGTAGCTCTACCAAGATCTCTTTACTTTTGTACGTAACCCATGTTTGATGATAATTTGATGGTACCGTAGCAGCGGTCGTCATGGGCTTCTTTGGTACGCGCCCAATAAACACTGGCTCACTCAGCCGAGGAGGTTTGATAGTCCCCCGCACCACATAGGCTTGCTTGGGTCCATACATTTGTGTTCTTTTTTTCAAATAAGCTTTCTTTTGTGGTTTTGTCTTGGATTTTGCTCTTCTTTTCCCCTTTCTCTTGCTTCACGGCCACCTTTGGCTTTCTTTTCGCATCAGTGACAGCAATTATAGCTTTTAAGGCTGGATCAAATTCTCTATCCTTACAAATCATCCCGATTACTGGCCCGTTGTTGTGAGCGGGCAGCGGATTATTTGTCACATTTGGGACGTCCTCATGCTCCAAAACATTTTGCCCTTGCTCTATTAAGTTCTCCACTGCTTGTTTCAGAGTCCAACAGTCATTTGTATGATGGCCTTCTGCCCCTGAATGGTATGCACACGTGACACCAGCTCTGTAGGCAGGCGATCCCGGGTTTTGTCTGTTCTGAGGGACTGGCTGTAGTAGACCCATTTGGACAAGTTTCGGGAATAGACTAGAGTAAGATTCACCAATTGGGGTAAAGTTTGGTCTCTGGGTGGTTCCCGAGGACATAATGTATTTTGCGGAGGTTGAGGATTATAGTGGTTCTGGTGGGGAGGCTAATTTCTTGGAAATGGAGCTTGGTTTCTATTGGCATATTGCTGCGGCCGGGCAAAAGGTTGAGCATTCATTACAGCATACGGTTGAGGAATATAGGACATTTCTTGATGAGGGTAATAATGCCGGGGTGTTCTTTCTGAAAACATGGGTGGAGCGCGGTGTCTTCTCACACCCGAAGCCGCCAAGGATGTTTCCTCTTTCGTCCTACCCTTTGCCATTCCTCCAGACCCGCCTTGGATGGCTTGGGAGGTTTCTCTAATAGCTGATTGGCTCAAAATTCTGCCTGTTTTCAGTCCATTCTCCGCCATTTAACCAATTTTGATTGCCTCTGCAAAAGGTTTGCCCATAACCGACATCATGTTTGGAAGTAATCGGCTTCTTGGGCCTGAAGAAATACGGTGACCATTTCCACTTTATCTATCGAGGGTTTCACCCTTGGTGCTTGTTCGCGCCACTTAATTGCATATTCTAAAAAACTCTCTGAGGGTTTCTTCTTTAGATTCGCCAAGGAGTTCCTGTTCGGCGCAATGTCTATCTTGTATTGAAATTGCGTGACAAAGTCTCTGGCAAGATCGTCCCAAATATGCCAACGTGAGAAGTCCTGGTCGATATACCACTCTGAGGCAATGCCAATTAAGCTCTCCCCGAAATACGCCATCAGCAATTCTTCTTTGCCATTGGCCCCCCGTAGCTGATTGCAATACTTCTTCAGGTGAGCAATAGGGTCGTCGTGCCCATCATACTTTTCAAACTTCGGTGTTTTGAACCTCGATGGCAAGTGTACATGGGAGAACATGCACATATCTGTATAGGAAACACTCTTTGGCCTGCTCAAGCCTTGCATATTTTTTAAGCTCTGCTCGAGGCTTCTCATTCTCTTTGCCATCTCATCCTGCTTGGGGCTTTGGGGGTTTTGTCTTGCCCCGGTGTAAGCTCATATGGTGGCTGCTGAGAATAAGTATATTGAGGATAATGAGGAGGGTTAGCCTGGAATACGGGATTTTGGAATGTGAAGACTGAAGGGTCAACAACATGCTTGGGTAGGGATGGTTGTGTGGTTGCAGAGCATGGTGGAGCCGTGAAGATGTTGGGAGCAGGTCCAGATGGGAACATCTGGGGGCGAACCTCAGAAGGTGTTCCGAAGAAATGAGTAGTTATGGTAGGTTGCCCAAATGAGTGTTTGGGTGGCTGATAGGGACAGTGGTAACACCTCCAGATCTGGTGAATAACTCCGGGAATCCGGGAATGGTGCTTGGAGGTTCCTTTCCGTTGTTCCAATCATCCAACATTTCCATGAGTCACACGTGCAATATCCGATTCTCTTCAGCTGTAAGTGACTTAGAGGCCGGGACCCCCGAGATGGGGCTGTCTTTGGATATGGGAATTGCAGGCAGAGTCATTTCAGATGACATCTCTGTATTTCCTTTGGATCTGGTGAAATAGCGATGTGAGGCCAGCTTACCACAAACCAACCACCGTTTCTAAAAAGCTCAGCTGGATTGACAGCAACAACGGTTAGTGTGAACAAATAACAGATAGGTAACTGCACATTGGAGTGTGATGCACCTATACAGTTAAATGAATATCTACATGTTTGCTTCGGTTGCATGCGTCATCCCGGCTTTCTCTTGTTCCTTTTCTTTTCTTTCTCTTTTTGTTTTGTTTTGTCTTATTTTCTTTTCCTCTTCTCTCTTTATTTCCATTTTCTACTTTTTCTTTTCCTTTGGCCATGGTTTTTCACTCAATACCTTATTTTCTTCCTTTGTGTGTCTTTTCTCTCTTGTTTTTCCTTTTACTTATTTCCCTCGTATTTCTCTTTTTCTCTTTTTCTTAGGATTACCGTCGAATCTTATGTAGATTGCCTACGTATCATTGTCCCGCATGAATCAAAACCAGGCGTAGTTCTTGCAAATAAGGTAAATAAGCTAACTTTTTTTTGACATTTTGAAAGAAATGCTTTAAAAGGAAAAGGCAAATATTTTCTGATTTTTTATTTTGATTTTGGATTTTGTTTTTTTTTTTAAAGAAAGACTTCTAAAAATTCCTTTTCTTTTTATTGGAACTTTGGGGATTTTAGAAGTAAAAAAGAAATATTTTTGTTTGAATTTCATTTAATTTCTCTTTTTGTAACACAAAAGAAAAATATTTTTTTTGGTTTTGAAAGTTGTCTCCTAATTTTTTGAACAGGGACTTTTACGAAAATGTTTTGGATTTTTGAGCAAAAATATTTTCGGATTCAATTTTTCAAGATTTGTATTTTTTTTTTGTTTATATTTTTTATTTATAACAGAAAGACATCCAAGGAGTATTTTAATGATTTATTTTGACCTAAAAGGAAGAAGTGCATTTTTCCAAAATTTTCTTTATTTAGAAAAAAAAATCCAGGACTTGGTTTTGCAGATACGACATTTCAGCACTTATGGGAGGAAGATTTTAAGGTTTTGCCCGCAAACCATTTAAAAATTACTCAGGGTGGCTGTTCTCGCAAAAACAGCCTTCCGGCGCCCTTTTGGGGACATTCGGCTTATTTTAACTAGAATGGCATCACCCGACTTATTTATGACGAAAACTAAAATTTTGACATTTTGTTTTTTGGTTATTTTTTGCAAAAGGGAGGTTGGACCCGATGAGGGTTGCCTATGTATCTCACATCCGATGAGAATCAAACCAGCGTAGTTCGGGCAGAGGTGCCAAAATCAAAACTATTTTGAGCAACAATTTTCTTTTTATTTTTTCAAATATTTTTTTTTCAAAAATCTAGCAGTATTTCGGTACTATTTAGACATTAGGTTTTTCAAAACGAATGGTCTCCCTCAATTTCACTTATTTAGACAAGCCGGTCAATATTCAGGTCCGAGCAAATAAATGCGCAAGTAGCACGTAAGATGCATAAGGATGGTCAATTCATTTCAGGTCACCTGTCATAGACTGACCCAACCACTTTGTTGAGTCCCCTATGTCAAATGCACATGATGCAAACAAACGTTCCTACTAGGGATCTGGCATGAGGTTTTTTTTCTAGGTTTAAACCATAGGTTTATTAGTCTAGACCTGGCTTGCACGAGCGGACAACTCGAGCCGATGGGGAGGCAGCGTACCGGGGATACAGAAGCTCCGCCGACTTAGCAACTTATCCAAACCTCGTTCTAAATGGGAAGAGACTCTAAATAGAAGAGAAGCTACACGAAGTGCACCCTTCTCCATGATGTAGAAGATATAGAGAGAGGAAGGGATTCGTAACAGTTTATATACAATTCAAAAAATATCAAACAAGTAAAACATTTAGCACATATAGCATGGAACATGTAGAAAAATCAGATAAAGTGAAATAGAACAATTATACTAAGCTCTAATTCTTGAACCTTGAATTGGAATTCCAGGTTTGTTTCCCCAGCAGAGTCGCCAGAGCTGTCACACCTCCTTTTTTACACACCTACCTTGAAAAGATTGATGTATAAGGGAGTTTTTCCATTTAAAGTGACACTATTCGAAATGGAATTATTTATTTATTTTTAGAGTCGCCACATGAGAAAGGATTGGATTTTGGTGTCCCAAGTTACCGGTTTAACTTAAATCCCAGATCGAGGAAAATTTTGGACTTCCCAATTGGAGTCTGCGAACCAGAAATTATAAATAAGGAATTCTGTTGACCCGAGGGAAGGTGTTAGGCAACCCCGGATCCCGTGGTTCTAGCACGGTCGCTTAAATGGCTAAAATCTGATTTTTATATATGCTCTAACCAATAGTGTATTTTTAAGATTATTTACCGCTTTTAGTTAAAAAAATTTAAGAAAGGGAACGTCGTTTAAAAACGTATTTTCGGATCACGTCACATGAAATGCACCCGGATCCTTGACACATTCTTATTCAACGTTTTTGGATTTGGATTTGGGTTGCGTGAAATGCACACCCATATTTAAGAAGGTAAAATTATTAAAAGCGAGCCTAAACCGACTACCGGGTTATTATCTTTGCGGAGGGCTGTAAAATTTGCTAAACGGCACGCCCCGTATTCTAAGTATTTTTGATTAATCATTTAATGAGGGCCCCGTAGTTTTTGTATTTTTGTTTGGCGAGGCTCATCTCAATTTATTATTTAAAGGCCAGCCTAAAGATAACTAATATTTTCTATTTATTTTTATTTCTAAAAGGGCCTAATTAATTTGCATTTATAAATTCGGGCCTCAAGTTCAAGTCTGAATTCAAACAAAAGGGAGAACCCTCTTAATTTGAACCCGCCACCTAACTCGAGAGCCTAAATTCATATTGTAAATAAATTCCAATATTCCTAATATAATTTTAAAGGGTTTTTGAATTCAAGCAATTTTGGGCCTTTAACTTGGATTTTTGAACTTGGCCCAACAAATAAGATAAACATAATATGTTCTTTTATTGAGCTATTGCCAACTCTGGGCCTTAAAACAAGCCTCATTAATGAGCTGGAAAACTGGAAGTTGGCCAGCCTATGTGTGATTGAGGCCCAAACGTGTTCAGTAGCAAAGAGAGGGAAAATGTAGCTCCATTTGGTCAAATAACTATTACATTAACTCTTTTATTGCATTAATAAATTCCTACATACTGAAGTTCATACTGAGTTATAACTTTGATTTAGACAGGAAAAACGTGAAACAAACCTCAATTACTGTGAGTGTGATTCCAATATGAACTACGAGGTCTACTCATTTTTTGGTACTTGATTTTTTAACTACTATAATTTTCCTAGATTCATTAGCCAAACTACCTTCAAATGCACTATGCTACTAGCAAGTTTATAAACCTGAAATACAGATTCTTCAACCAAATAACACCCTAATACAGATTCTTAAACCTTGAATTATAATCAGTACTGCACTTATAATCATCCAATGCAAATAACTACAATATACTGACTAGTCGATCTCTAGTGGAACAATTATGATATCATACCTCTATGCAATCTTACTGATACGAGCTAAATAAACACTAAAGTCCAGTCATAGTAGCCTACACAACCCTGTTTTCAGTACAGAAATTAACATTGGATGCTAATACGTGAATTAACACAATCAGATTTACACAATCTAAATATTCAGTCCAGTTATACAGTCCTTAATTGATTACATGCTATAATAAAGTTCTAATTAATTACAAGTCAAAATAACCAAAGGGGTTCAACAAAAGAAGCTAGATCAGCACTTCATTTCATTTCAAAAGCTTGGAATTACAAGACGTGTACCTGAAGGTCAAAACAAATGAGAGAAATGGTCAGCAAAGCCACAACAACTAACAGAATTCAGTGAGCAACCACAAACTCGAACTCAACCAGAAATAGCTCTAATCCAGTATATTTTTACACCAAATCAGACAAAAAGCCACTCAAAGTGACTTGAATAACACCAAACGAAGTTGAAAATGCATTCAAACACACTCTGAAACTTCGACAGCTGATCACTAGGAACTTTCTGTTATTTTTCATGTTTATCTAGGCTAGAGGTTTGAGACAGTTGCTGAAAAACTGGAAGATCTAAAGAACTAAATGTAACAGTATTTGTTTTGGATTTTTCTTTTTATTTTGTTTGTTTTTGGATTTTTGGAGAGTTTTAAGACCTAAAATGAAGGTTTCTACTGCTATATCATTTCAAATCCGAACCTCTTTAGTTTTGAGATTCAAATTTGAAATTCAAACTTGAATAAGGGGATTTTGAGGGAAAATTCGGAGCTGGAGAGTTTGGGGAGTCTTCATAGGGTCTAAACTTGTAATCCAAGGCACTAGACATGCCTTTTATAGGCAAAAAAAGGGGCAGAAGGTTCTGGAAGTTTTCACTCACTTTCCCCCACTTTTTATTTCAGAAATTAGTTATTAATCCCTAAATTTATGTCTTTTTGCCCAAGTTACTACATTAAGAATGCATAAACTTACACTAAAGCCCCTTTCTAGAAGGACCTAGGATATTCTTGCTTTGTTTTTAACCTATGGAATACCTATACTACCCTCATTTTTATTCTGAAATTACATAACCTTAGCAAATTGACCCATTTTGTGTGCCCAAACTACCCTTGATTGCCCCTGAAATTACCCACCTTAGTCTGAACTGTAACCCCTAACCCTTTTTACCTTAGTTATATTTGACTATGGTTAATTAAGAGACCAAACTATTCAGCTATATCCAACCAAGTTCAATACTATAGAATTGAACTAGATAAGACAGCCTAATTCAAACCATCAATCAAAATTAACAATCAAATAATAAATCACGAATTAACACATAATCATTAATCAATAAGAAAGAAAAGAGAAAAAGAGAGAGCAAATAATAAAAACAAATAAAAATCATGACTAATATTCTTGATGGAATAGGAATCACACATGAATGAGGCATGAACTAAACGAGAGTAAGCAGGAAATCAAAACAGGAATCAAACAAGATTAAACAAAAATCGACAAGAAAAATGCAGAATAATCAAAATTAAAAAATAAAACGAGACTCACTATTATTTTCTCTTCATTTTGATTGATTTATCGAAGTTGATTTTTTAATTAATGTTACATGTTTATAAAAAATATAACATCAATTAAAAAATCCACTCGACTTCTTGAAAGTGCAGAACAGTGCCATCTTTGAAAACCCTAGATCTAAAATTAATGGGGTTTTGGTTAAATTTAAGGGTAACTAGTTTGAGATTTAGGTAGGGAAAGATAAGGAGAGCGTATGGTGTAAAGTTGGGGTTATTTGGTGGTGGCGTCGCCGTGCACGGTGGTGGCGGCGCCTAGGGTTTGGTAAATTTGAGGTGTTCCGGAGATGTTTGAAAGAAACCAACGGGAGATATGGAACGGGGAGGTGCAGGAGGTGCCATGGTGTGAATTTGGGAGGTATTGGATGCCGACCGCCGGCGGAGGCAATTTCCGGCGGCGGTGTAAGGCGGAACCGTCGGGGTTAAGGCTTTGTATGAGGAAGATAAGAAATGGTCTCTAGGGTTTGGCCATTTTTGGACAGTTTTATTTAAAACTCAATATCAACTCAGAACCGTTAGATTAGGGCGGATGAACGGCTTGGATTGATTGGCTATAAACGACGCTGTTTTGGGCGTCTTTGGACCGGATCAGGGGTTGGGTTGGGCTGTCTTGGACGGATTTGAGGGGTTGATTGGGCTAGAATTGGATTTGGCCCCATACAAACTGGCCTGATTCTTTTATTAATTCTCTCTTTCATTTGGTTTTTTATTTATTTGTTTTATATGTTTCTTTGCAAAATTAAAACTAACAAAACCTATTTTAACTCCCAAATTTAGACTAATTAATTTTCTAAAAATAAACTAAATCCTAATTTAAAAGGAAACTAACCCAAAATGTAAAATGTAAAATTAAAAATTGTAAAAAGATTAATTTTGTTATTTTTTCTCTTATTTGGTAATATTAATTAACTAGTAAGGCTAAAACATAAAGTCGAATTCTAAATGCAAATGCACTATTTTTGTACCCTTTTTTTTATGAATTATGGCAACTAAAATACACACAAAGAATGCAAACAAGGCACAAAATCATGCAATTAAATTCCTAAAAATCCAAATAATAAACAAAAATCCTAGTTCTAAGGAATTTTGTAGGAGTAGTTTAAGCGTGGAAAAAATCATGTGCTCACATCTGTCTCTCAGAAAGAATGTTAGTTTCATCAAACACTAGATGCACATTGTCTTCTATACACAAAGTTCTTTTATGGAACACTTATATGCTTTGCTATGTGAAAAATATCCCAAGAATACTCCCTCATCACTTCTGGGATCAAACTTACCTAGGGAGTCTTTTCCATTATTATGCACAAAGCACTTGCATCCAAATGCCCTAAGATGGGATATATTTGGTTTTCTCCCTCTAAGTAACTCATAGGGAGTCTTCTCTAGCAGAGGTCTAGTCATGCATCTATTGAAATGTAACATGTAGTGTTTACAGCCTCTGCCCAGAAGCTGTGGGGTAGTTTACTAGAAAGAAGCATAGTCCTAGCCATGTCTTCAAGAGTTCTGTTCTTTCTTCANAGCCTACACAACCCTGTTTTCAGTACAGAAATTAACATTGGATGCTAATACGTGAATTAACACAATCAGATTTACACAATCTAAATATTCAGTCCAGTTATACAGTCCTTAATTGATTACATGCTATAATAAAGTTCTAATTAATTACAAGTCAAAATAACCAAAGGGGTTCAACAAAAGAAGCTAGATCAGCACTTCATTTCATTTCAAAAGCTTGGAATTACAAGACGTGTACCTGAAGGTCAAAACAAATGAGAGAAATGGTCAGCAAAGCCACAACAACTAACAGAATTCAGTGAGCAACCACAAACTCGAACTCAACCAGAAATAGCTCTAATCCAGTATATTTTTACACCAAATCAGACAAAAAGCCACTCAAAGTGACTTGAATAACACCAAACGAAGTTGAAAATGCATTCAAACACACTCTGAAACTTCGACAGCTGATCACTAGGAACTTTCTGTTATTTTTCATGTTTATCTAGGCTAGAGGTTTGAGACAGTTGCTGAAAAACTGGAAGATCTAAAGAACTAAATGTAACAGTATTTGTTTTGGATTTTTCTTTTTATTTTGTTTGTTTTTGGATTTTTGGAGAGTTTTAAGACCTAAAATGAAGGTTTCTACTGCTATATCATTTCAAATCCGAACCTCTTTAGTTTTGAGATTCAAATTTGAAATTCAAACTTGAATAAGGGGATTTTGAGGGAAAATTCGGAGCTGGAGAGTTTGGGGAGTCTTCATAGGGTCTAAACTTGTAATCCAAGGCACTAGACATGCCTTTTATAGGCAAAAAAAGGGGCAGAAGGTTCTGGAAGTTTTCACTCACTTTCCCCCACTTTTTATTTCAGAAATTAGTTATTAATCCCTAAATTTATGTCTTTTTGCCCAAGTTACTACATTAAGAATGCATAAACTTACACTAAAGCCCCTTTCTAGAAGGACCTAGGATATTCTTGCTTTGTTTTTAACCTATGGAATACCTATACTACCCTCATTTTTATTCTGAAATTACATAACCTTAGCAAATTGACCCATTTTGTGTGCCCAAACTACCCTTGATTGCCCCTGAAATTACCCACCTTAGTCTGAACTGTAACCCCTAACCCTTTTTACCTTAGTTATATTTGACTATGGTTAATTAAGAGACCAAACTATTCAGCTATATCCAACCAAGTTCAATACTATAGAATTGAACTAGATAAGACAGCCTAATTCAAACCATCAATCAAAATTAACAATCAAATAATAAATCACGAATTAACACATAATCATTAATCAATAAGAAAGAAAAGAGAAAAAGAGAGAGCAAATAATAAAAACAAATAAAAATCATGACTAATATTCTTGATGGAATAGGAATCACACATGAATGAGGCATGAACTAAACGAGAGTAAGCAGGAAATCAAAACAGGAATCAAACAAGATTAAACAAAAATCGACAAGAAAAATGCAGAATAATCAAAATTAAAAAATAAAACGAGACTCACTATTATTTTCTCTTCATTTTGATTGATTTATCGAAGTTGATT
>MU786832.1:71847-97451 GCA_026770625.1 Nicotiana glauca | reverse complement strand
CCCCCGCATTCGCGTAGCCTCAGAAAATTTCTTATCGCGTTCGCATAGTCTACTTCGCATTCACATAGCGCAACTCCTGGACCTTACATTTTTCCTTCTTCGCGTTCGCACATAGGTGTGGCGTTCGCGTAGCTTTATGTCCCCATGCCTTCACATTCGTATTTTACCCATCGCGATCGCGAATGGTAATTTTGGCATCTTCAAGTTTTCTTCTATGCGAACGCGAGCTCAGCTCCACGTTCGCGATGCATTAAAGTGCTGGACAGTATTTAATATTTCAAAAATGAGGATTACCCATTTTTATTAAAATACAAGCTTTGGGAGCTCGAATTTGGGAGCAATTTCGAGGGGTTTTCAAGGTCAACGATTGGGTAATGATTCTCTACCCTCTTATGCTTAAACCCTACTAATATAATCACGAATTCTTCCTTAATTTCGGATTTTTGAATGAAAAATGGGGAAACTTCATAGACTAAACTATTGAGTTTTGAGTGGGTGTTTGACCTCCAATTAGGGAGACTTTTATATGGTTAGACTCGTGAGGGTATGAGGGTTCTGAAAATGTAAAAGTTATTCGATTCCGAGTCATTGGCCTGAAGGGAATTTTAGTCATTTTACCTAATTTTGCGCCTTTGCTCTGAATTAATTAGTGGAATCAGTTGGTTGCGATGTTATTTACAATGTGTAATTGAATTGAATATATTGGGGCCATTTGGAGTTGGATGCTCGTGGAAAAGGCGTGGTTCCTAGTTGATATTGTACCGCTTCAAGTTAAGTGGCTTGTCTAACCTTATGTGGTGGACCTTTCCCCTTAGGATATGATATTTGGTAATTGAATGCCTTTTACGTGAGGAGACGAGCCCGTACTTGAGCTCATTCTTGGAAATCCATTTTACTTGAAGTATTTAAATTGAGTTTTTCTTACTTATCTGTTTATTTTGAATTGCAAGTTTTTATCCTATGATAGTTTAGAGAAGCATGTTTATTTGATTTACTTGCCTAATTATTTTAACTGACTTTTTTATACTATGTGAAGCATGATTAGGCTAGGATTTTCCATTATTTGTTTCTTAGTTTAGCATTTATCCTAATGTTTGGGTTGTTATTGTGTAAAGCCCCGAAAAATTTTTCCTAAGTAAATCATGATTTCGAGGTGCCAAGGTAGGCTAATTATTTTATTTTGTGTGAAAACGAGGACTAATGATATAATGGATATCAATTGGATATGGTAGTAAGTGTATAAGTCATGAAATAAGTTATGTGAATTCCAAAGGGAAGCCTAAGTCTAAGCCAAGTTGGAAGATTTCATAATAGGCTAAGATTTCAAATGAGTTTGCACAAGTCCTCACTTTGGACGATCATATCTTCGTGTATACAAGGAGTTGTGGGATGAACAACCTATCAAATTAAATCTCTTTGAGTCTAGTTTGCGATGCA
The DNA here is from genome assembly GCA_026770625.1 of Nicotiana glauca. Taxonomy (NCBI): domain Eukaryota; kingdom Viridiplantae; phylum Streptophyta; class Magnoliopsida; order Solanales; family Solanaceae; genus Nicotiana; species Nicotiana glauca. Next base: position 96,014 of record MU786832.1, on the reverse strand, counting down.
TCAAACCGTTCGTCATTTGGAGGTGTATACAGCAAGTTGTGACCATTTTCGTGTCCCTTCCATCGCCAGCGCCCTGAGTAGCGCCGGGCGCTCGCCGTGGCGCCCAGAATTTTTGAGCTACTGCAATCAGCGCCACCATTGGTGCCCGAAATAGCCTATAATACTCATTTCGGGGTTCATTTTTACCCATTTCATTTGGACTAAATTGGGGTTCTTCTTTCACCCTCCCAAGACCTTCAAATCCCCCAATCTTCAAGATAAGTAATCTCCATTATCTTGCTGTAAATTCCTTCATTCCTACACTAGTATTGATGACATCTACTCATAAAAACCATAGATTTTGAAGAAATTCATTCAAGAACTCAAAGGAGGGTTTTGCAAGATTTCTTCCAAAAAGTAAATCCTACACCTTAGACTTATATATATGGATATATTATGGGAATATGAGTATGAATTAAGTGTTAGAACTCTTAATGTAGTGATTGGAAGCCATAAATTCATAACTATTGTAGATATTAAAAGGGTTATTATTTGATAGCATTTGTTGGTTGGGTGTGAATGGATGGTCATACATATGTTGTTGGAAGTTATAAATTGGTTAGGAATGATAGTGGAATAAATTGTTGGTTAATGGTGATAGTTGGATGAACTAATACTATGGTTATGTGATGAAAAGATTTATACCTACAAGGTGTTTTACAATATGCCTAAATGTCATAAGTTATGGAATTTGTTACTAATATTGGTCCCATTAAATGTTGTATTGTAGATTGAAGTTGCTTAAGTGTATTGGAACATTGTAGTATCATTAAGGGGAGAATTTGAGGTATGTATGGCTAACTTTAACCTTAAGTCACCTTGTTAGGTGTATGAGTATTTGGTATGTGTTTCCTTTGTGGATTTTGTGAATCCTTGTGATTATTATGCCTTGAACGTTGTTAGTTAAAGTCTCCCGATATTATTGTGTGAGTAAATGGAAACAAACCAAGTGTGTGTGTGAATGTGTTTATGTGGTAAAAGTGGTATAACAAATGATCGAAATAAGCCGTGATTGATGAGATTGAAACAACTATGGTAATATCGTATGTGACTTGTCATGGGCAATTATCGTTGTCACTTAAATGGTATGTGAGCTGTTGTATATGATGGAAATGGTATTGATGGTTATGAAAATTCTTTGTGAATTGTTGTTGATGTGTGAATTGTGATTGTTTGGTGGGATCGGGTTGTGCGCCACAACACGAAGTAATATGGTGTGGGTTGTGGTGATAAGAGTGGCCGAGGTAATAAGGATGGAAAAGTGATCATAATCACTATTGAAATGAAAATATGAGAAAGATGTGAAATCATTAATGTGATAATGTTGAAGCGGGAAAGGAGAGATTGTGAACTTGTTTGGCTTTGGTTGTTCCTTTCATGTACATTTGATTGTTGATTCTATTACTGTTTGTTATCTGTGAATTGATTGATTCTACTTGGGGTAAAATTTGTTCATACATACCAGTACAATTCAAATGTACTGACGTCCCTTTTGCCGGGGGTGCTACATTCGTGTTATGATTGTAGGTGGATCTATAGCAGGTACTCCAGTCCACTGACAGTAGTACACTCTCCATTCCGTCAACTACATTGGTGAGCCCCACTTCTTCTCGGGGCCATGTGTGGTTCATGTCACATTTTTTTGCGTTTATTGTGTACTGTAAGGTATAGACGGGGCCTTGTTGCCGACAATTATTGTTATATTTCTAGTATTCTTAGAGGCTCCGTAGACACAATGTGGGTAGTGTCTATGTATTTTGGGTAAGTAATGGTACGGTTCGGAGTCGTGGTCCACGTTGGTAAATGTTGTATGTATTTTGCAAGTACTTGGTATCAAATATTGGAAATAATAAAAAAGTAGAAATGAACTCAAGTTGTAAGTTTATGCTTAAGTCTTAAATTGCTATTTAATAAGAATAATGTATATTAAAATCACGGGGTAACGCGTGGGATAGGAAAGGAAATTCCAGGTCCGCTTGACTGGGTCCTCCGGTTGAGCGCCGGTCATGTCCCTCGGTTTTGGAGCATGCCATATTGTGTGTTTTAAATTGGGACTATGGGACGACATCTTGGGAGATCCCCCTGTACTTGTTATGTTCTGGACTGAGGTGCAGGATACCAAGAGATCCCTACCACATGAAAATGTACGATTTGAGGATACCAAGAGATCCTCGGGATACCAAAAGATCCCCGACTATTACTTCCTGATGTGAGCAGTATTCCTTATATTGTTTTGTTTCTGCTTGCTATTAATGTTTCCCTTAATTATCCTGTTTAAATTCAAACTATCGACGTTATCTATACTGTTTTTCTTTATCCTATCATATATTGTGTTTTATCTTAGTAGGGCCCTGACCTTCCTCGTCACTACCCGACCGAGGTTAGGCTTGACACTTACTGAGTATCGATGTGGTGTACTCTTGCCCTTTCTGCGCATGTTTTTCATGTGCAGATCCAGGTACCTTCGCTTAGGCGCACTACCGTTGAGGCATGGAGAGCTATGGAGACTTCGAGGTATATCTACAACATCCGCAGACCGAAAAGTCTCCTTTTTATTTTATCTGTAGTACTTATTTTTCTATCGTACCTTTGATGTAGACACTCTGGAGATTAGAGCATTTACAGTATTTCTTTAGCCTGTGTTTCCCGTGAGTTTTCGGGTTTTGGGGTGATGTTGTAGACTTCCGCATTGTTGAGTAATATATGCCGAGCGGCATATTTTATATAGTTTTCTTCTAATTATTCATTTTAAAAAATTTATTCCACAAGTTATGTTGTTGTTCCGCATTGATAGGCTTACCTATTTATAGGAACTAGGTGCCATCACAACATGTTCACAGAGGGCGAACTGGGGTCGTGACAATATCTTAACTGTTTGCGGATGTCGAACCCAGCCGAACCTTTTCTAGAATTTTGAGAATCCTTCTCAAAATTCTGCCCCAATTCTTGACTGATTACTGACTTCCTGGGATGTGACGACGTTCGCTAGACTTGCTTCAAAATTTTGAGGACCCTTCTCAAAACTCTTTGCCAGTTCTCATCTTGGAGGGAAATAAAAACTTTATTATAATATGACTCAACCCATAAGGCTGCCTGCGTATCCCCTCTTAAATGGGAATCAGTTCAAACGTAGTTCAATATTACATCAAATGAGGATTGATCGATTTTGGCCAGACTTCTCCATCCATTTCTGCAAGTATGAGTGCTCCTCCTATCGATACTCTATGAACCATATATGGACCTTGCCAGATGGCAGAGAATTTCCCCTTAGCCTCATCTTGATGTGGGAAGATGTTCTTCAATACCGGCTACCCTAGCACGAACTGTCTTGGTTTGACTCTCTTGTCGAAAGCTCGGGATATTATATTCTAATAAAGTTGGTTGTGACACTACGTTTATACTAATTCCATAGATAACGTCCAATTTTTCATAGAGACTCATTATCCACTCTGGATCGCTGAGTTCAGCTTCCTGTATGATTCTCAAGGAAAGAATCTATACATTGGCCAGGATGACAGCCTCGGTACCATAAACCATCATGTAGGGCTTTGCCCCTGTTGACGTGTGAAATGTATTGAGTTATCCCAACAAAGCGAAGGGTAGCTTCTCATTCCACTGTTTGTGGTTCTCTACCATTTTCCTTAGTATATTCTTAATGTTTTTGTTGGCGGCTTCTACGACTCCATTCACGTGAGGTCTGTAGGCTGTGGAATTTTTATGCTTTATTTTGAAAGCTTCACATATAGATTTCATTAGATCACTATTGGGATTGGCGGCGTTGTCAGTAATAATGGAATCAGGAACTTCTAATCGACAGACAATACGATCATTGACAATATCTGAGATGACCTTCTTGGTTGCAGCTTTGTAAGATGCAGCTTCTACCCATTTTGTGAAGTATTCAATGGCGACCAGAATAAACATGTGGCCATTTGAAGCAGTGGGCTCGATAGGAAAAATAACATACATCCCCAGCCGGTGAATGGCCAAGGTGAGCTTGTTGCATTGAACTCATTTGGCGGCACTTTGATCATATCGGCGTGTGCTTGGCACTGAAAGCAGTGGTGGACGTACTAGATGCAATCTGTCTCAATGCTCATCCATAAGGAACCTGCACTGAGTATATTTTCAGCCAAGAGAAAACCATTCATGTACAGACCACAGGTCCTAGCATGCACATCCTCAAGTAGCATAGAAGCTTCCTTCGCGTCGATACATCTCAGTAAACCCAAATCAGAATCTCTTTGTACAAGTTCCCTACACTGTGGAATAAGTGATTTGAAAATCTCCGGACCGTGCATTTCTGAGTGTGGTTTGCATGCTCCGGGTATTCTCCTTTTGATAAGTATTCTTTGATTTCATGGAAATAAGGTCGTCCATCTGCTTATTCCTCATCATGATCACAGTAAGCCGACTTATTATAGATCTTCACTGAAATGGGATTAATTTAGTTCTTATCAGGATATTGTATCATGGATGACAAAGTGTCTAATGCATAAGCAAACTCATTTTTAACTCTGGGCATATGTCGGAATTCTGTCTTCGTAAATCTCTTTCTCAATTCCTGCACGTGGTGCAGATATGGCAATATCTTGGAATTCTTGGTGTCCCACTCTCCTTCTACCCGGTGCACAAGAAAATCACGTCATACCAGGTCCGTATTTTGGTTCCGAATCCCGGTGAAGGTCATTTTCTATATTCATGGCTTGCCTATGAAATTTGGTGAGAAATGGAGTTGGTTTAACGTGATTCGCACGTTCGGTTGTTAAAATAGATGTTTTGTAAAGTTCATGAAAATTTAATTTGATTTAGTTTCTGATTCATATATTTAGGCATTATTTGAGAGTTTTAATTGTGCGAACGAGTCCATGACAGGTTTTTGGACTTGTGTGCATAATCTGTTTGGATCCCCGAGGGCTCGGGTGAGTTTCAGATAGCCTATGGACCATTTGAACATAGAAAATTTTTTGTTTCTTTCATTCGTGCTGGTGTCTGGTGTAAGCTTATATGCGATCACATATGTCCATCTGCGATTGCGAATAGTAAGTGGAGCCTCCAGGGAATAGCCTTGGTAAACGAGTGGTGTCACTCGCGAACTCATCAGTCATTTGGCCGCTACCTTCAGAGATCACGTCAGGCCCTTCGCGAATTCGAACAAGGACTGACGCCTAGTTATTAAAACAGTCCAAAATTGGGACTTTGGCCATTCACTCAAAATTTGAAGACTAGAAAACCCTAGAGGCGATTTTCTCAAGAGTGTTTCTTTACCAATTTGTTGCTAAGTTATTCTAACCTACTTCATTTCAATTACCCATTATATTTCATAAGACATTCACCTAAAATTTAAGATTTCTCATCGTCGAAATTGAGGGCTTGGGTAGAATTAGGAATTTTTATAAAATTGGAATTTAGACCTCAAATTAAGGTCGGATTTCTAAACAAATTACATAACCAGGCTCGAGAGTGAATGGGTAATTGGATTTTTGCCCAAATTTTTGGTTTGGACCAAGCGTGCCCAAGATCGATTTTGACTTTTTGGGGGGAAGTTTGGAAATTCTAAATTTATGCATTGTATTGATTCCTTTAGCAACATTTGATACTACTGAATGAATTATGGCTAGATACGAGTGCTTTGGAGGCGGATTCTAGGGTAAAGGCCCTGGTAGAGATCTGAATTGACTCCAGAGTGACGTAAATGTTGAGTCCAACCTTGACTTAAGGGAATTAGGAACCCTCATACTATATGCTATGTGAATTTCATATGAACGGCGTATATGTGCGGTGACGAGTGCTAATATGCCGCCGAATTACTTATTTTCCGTGAATTCCTGCTATTCTTTAATTATCTCCTTCCCCATCTTAAATGTTATATGTCCCAAATGCTTTTCATTATTATTTGCTACCTGTTAATTGATGTCCTCTCATGTTAATGATGTTAGATCTTTTCATAGCTTCGTGATTCCCCGCTATTAGCTTAGACTGTCTTACTTGCACCTTCTAATTATCAATTAGTGGATTGGTCTCGCTATGTAGTATTACTTATGTAAATTCCTATATTGTACAAGGTTTTCTTTTTTGTTCACCTTGGTATTTATTGATCGTAAAGGTACTTCTGATTTGAATTATCAATTTTACTGTGCATATTGAGTATTTGGTACTGATATGGTGGGATCGGGTTACTCCCTACAACAGGTGAAATAAGGGTGGATAGATATGGAGTAATAAAGGTGAATTTGTACTGATACGGATGGATTGGTTTTCATGTCACAACAAGTGAATAATGGTGTGTAAGCACGTGATTTTTGCACTATATGAGAACTACTCCCAAAAACTCAAAATAAAATAGTTTTGTGTTGTTTGCAATTTTTGTGGATTTTTGTGTTATTTTTCTTTAATTGTTTGCATTTGTGTCTGCCTGTTGATTTGCTTAAATTAATGAAAAGACAAAAATGTCGCATTTGCATTTTAGGATTTACTTCTACAATAAGGATTAATTAAATTTGTTTTACAAAAATGGAAAATCACAAAATAATGTATTTTGCATTTTTAGCATTTAATGTCCAAGTCGTGTAATTTTATTTTTAATTGGTATTTAATTGTGTGTGATAATAGTTATTAGAAGCTAATTAGTATTTTGGAAAGTTGATTTTGGTTTTACAATTTAAATTAGGATTTATTAGGTTTTTAATTATTATTTTTTTGAAGATTAGGAAAGAAACAAATGGAAAATGATATGAAAATCGGACTGGGCCGTTGTTATTTTGACCAAAACAAGGCCCAAATTTTGTGCCAAACCCAGTCCAGCTGACCAGACCTCTCAGACGTTCCAAACGACGCCGTTTTGTCACGCCTAATCTGCGCTGATGATCTCTTTTGATCAACGGCCAAGATCACCTCTCATAACAAGGACTAAATCGACCCAGTACCCCATCCCGGTAGAAGTCACCACCCCACTTAACCAAAACGACCCCGTTTTGCTTGATAGTTGATCACAGCTGTTGGATTCTTATAATCCAGCGGCTTGGATTAAACTTCTAATCCGAATACGTCAAATACCCCCCAAACCATTCTACCCGTCTCATTTCCAACCCCCCCCCCCCAGTCATCTCTTTCAGAGACGAACCAGACAACTACCAAACCCTCGCCGCCCCATTTCCCTTCGCCTGAAAGCCCAGCGGCCTGAGGTCCGATGACCATGAAACTAACACCCCTGAGTATTCTAACCACCCTCAATACAAATCCCCACTCCATTAACCTCGAACCATCATGTATCTTCTCGAATCTTCGATCAAAGATTATACCCAAAACCCTAGGTCGTCCGCTAGCCCCCAAAATCACACCCAATAATCCCCTTGATCTTTTTGTCCCTAATCCCTAACCAGTTTTGCTCGAATCCGAGTAAAGCTTGTCGATTGGCGAATCTAGGGTTCAGCGGTTTGAGACTGTGTAGAAGTTATCAAGATCAAGTTGATTTCTAGTTAGTATTATAAGCCTGTTTCTGACGAAATAGGCGTATAATACTAACAGGAAATCAATTTCAAAGAGTATCGATTGGAATCCGAAAATCAGAGATTCCAAGTTGTGTTTCTGTTTAAATCAGTTTCAGGTATTTTTTTGTTTTATTTTTTGTTTGTTTTTAGTTATTTTACTTCATCTAGATTCTGTCCGTCAAGTTCATAGTATACTCTGTTCATGTTTTGTTTAGAACCGATTATCTGAATTTTTCTCTCATCGCTTTTTTTGAACATCTTGAAACAGTCAGTGTCCGTAGGTCAATTGTGTAATTTCTTTAAATTGTATTTTTGATTTGATTTGTTTTGCCTGATGTTTGGATCCCCTGTACAGTTCAGTGTGAGTCTTAGCCAGTAAATAATTACTATTTCCAGGAATGTTCAGTTCATTGTTTTCTTTTGTTTGTTTCCACGACTGTAAGGAACAATGTATTCACCTTTAACCTGGTTTTAGCTCAAATTTAGCTTCATTGATCCAGAGATTAATTAGGAATTAGTTTAGTTGATTTGGATAAGATGAAATGGTTATATCTGGGGCAGTTTAGTACATATTGACAGGGGATTGGGTAGGACAGTAGTTTAAGGGGGTTCCAGAGGGTATTTTGGGGATTTAAAAGATTTGAAAATGGTTAGTGGTCTGACAGTAGGGTATTAAAGTACCATTAAACTAATGAATTGATTAGTAGGAGTGGGGAACAAGGCTTAATGGTATGGAATATGATTAAACAAGTAATTATTTGCCCATAACCTTTGATTAAAACAAGAATACATATAGGAAAGGGAGTAAAAAAAAGGGGGGATGGGCAGAATAGTTTAGGAGCCTGGTTTGATTGTTCCCAGGGTAGAAGGCATGCCTGTTTCTGGGTATAAAAGAAAGGATTTTGGACAGAATCAGGGGTGGAAAAAAATCTGTTTTAGAGCTTAAAGTGTTGAGAGGTCATTGTTGAGAGTTGAAAAGGAATAGCTATTGTTTCATTGCCTCACTTTGAATCTAGAAAAGCTAAAACCCTTTTCTCTTTACTTCTTTCTATACTCGAAGTCAAGATATTTGGAGTCGTTTTCAAGGTTGGATCCGTTCTGTTTGAATCAAACTTCAACACCAGTTGGTTTGGTCAAGGTTGTGTCTTGTTGATATCTGTTTTCTCATTAGGTTTCAAGCTGTTTCTGGATTCTTTTGATGTCGTCTTGTCGACTCCGTTTGGTTTTCAAATCTTCCTGGCAATTTTGATTGTCGTTTGGTCTTGAAATTGGCTCTAATTGTTGCTGCTGATTGACAATCTGTTGTTGCTGTTCGAATTACTGCTGTAGCTGACCTCTTCTCCTTCTTCTTTTAAAAATTCCATTTTCAGGTACATGTTCTAAAGCTCAAATCTATGGAAATGAAGTGTTGTTTGAAGTGAATCTCTGAACTTCTCCTATTTTGTTTAATTCTAATGTACAAAGCAGTAGTTTATTCGATATCTCATGTTAGGTATTAGACTGATTCTGGACTGTTACATAACAAACTGTTTAACTCATTAGATACATTCATCATGCTTTAGCAATTCAGTTTTATTCAACTGGTGCTGCTAGTGTAATATAGAATTTCAGTGGACTTTAATGTTTATATAAATGGACTGTATGACTGTGGCTATTCAGATTCATGAGAGTTGAACATTTAATTGTTTCCAGTAGTATGTTTCAATAGGTTAGTTAAATAGTTCAATTATTAAATCTTGAGTCGCTAGTGGACGATGTTAACTTGAATAGCTTATTAAATAATGCTAGTAAATATTGTTAATTCTCAAATGTTAGTGTTAGTTTTACTGTCATTTCTTAAGTGTTGATTTGTTTTCAAAAGTCGCAAAACAAAAACGAGTTCGAAATGGTTTTGTATTTCATGCTAGTTTGAATTAGTTTGAAAATAATTAGCTTGCATTAGTAATACCATTGTCAAATCCATGTTCCTATTTTGATTTTCAACTTTAGTAGAATAATCACCAACATATGAAAGATTAAGATGATATGAGCATAAAAATGAAAATTCAAACGAACAGTGTCAAGTTGATTTGGGATTCGATTGATTTCCTTTTGCTACGAGTGTAATTTTCCTCTTGCATTTGTTTTAATCTAATAAATAATAATTTAGTGCCTTTTCAAGCATGTTAATTAATTAGGTTTCCTTTTAGAGACAAATAATGTAGGATATCATGGTTTACTTTAGAATGAACCTTTAAATAAAAATGAGACGAGCCTCGCCAAATAAAATGCTCAAGCTGCGGGGCCCTCAATAAATGGCTATAATAAATGATTAGAATTCGGGATGGGTCGTTTAGTGAATTTCGCGGCTTTCCCTAAAGATAATAACGCGCTAATCACTTTAGGCGCGCTTTTAATAATTTACTTTCTTAAACTCGGGTGCACATTTATGTGACCCAAATCCAAATCTCAACGGAGTGGAAATATGTCAATAACAACGGGTACATTGATGTAACATGGTTTAAGATGTGTTTTCACGACGTTGCAATTCTCATTAAAGAATAATAATGCAAGCGGTGAAGAGTTAAAATTTGCTCATAGGTTCAACATGTATAAAAATCAGATAAATAAGCCGAATATGACCGTTGAGCGACCGTGCTAGAACCACTGAACTCGCGAATGCCTAACACCTTATCCGGGGTTAACAGAATTCCTTATCCGGATTTCTGGTTCGCAAACTGTAATACAGAGTCAATTTTTTCCTCGATTCGGGATTCAACCGGTGACTTGGGACACCATAAATCTCCCAAGTGGCGAATCTTAAACTTTAATAATAACCCCGTTTCGATTGTCCTTTAATTGAAAAACTCCCCCTATTACGTCCTTACGGAGGCGTAGTAAGTGAAAAAGGAGGTGTGACAGATCTGGCGACTCTGCTGGGGATATTAACCCAGAACCACTGGTTCAGGGTTAGAAATTCGAGCTTATAATAAATTGGTGTATTTGGCTTTATTTATTATCTTATTTTATTATGTGATTGAGCTTAAATGTGCAAAAATGATGCCTTTTACTCCTTTGATATTATTTGAAGTGTACATATAAACTGTGCCGAAACCCTTCTCTTCTCACCTCCGGGGATGTGCTTACTGGTTGAGACTCCCTATTCTATTAGTGTCATACCCTGAAATAAGAAAATAGCTCGGACAAGTTACAAATCCGGACGATCTCGCGGGTCCCCGGTACGTAGCCCCCTCCCCGACTCGAGTTGTCTGCTCGGGTACACTGTCTAGAACACATACCCAGGTTTTGAACCTAGAATAACTTTACTTCATGACGAATCCCTAGTAGGAACGCTTATTTGCATCATGTTGCATTTGACTTAAGGGACTCAACATAGGGGTTGGGTCCGTCTAGGACATGTAACCTAAAATAAAAAAAGACCATCCTGCTGCATCGTGTTTGTTTTACGCATTTATTTGCTTCAGACATGCATGCTGACCGGTTTCTGATAGTCGGAATACTAGAAATTTGTGAAAATGACAAAGAGAGAAAAATAACAGTGTAGAGAGATAACTACTTATTTTTAGAAAGAAACCAATGCCCAAGTAGTATCGAAACTCTGCCGAAATTTTGGGAAAAAAAAGAGAGGGAATGTTTTTTTAATTGGATTTATTTGAAAAAAAACACAAAAGAAAAGAGTCTTGTTTTCAAATTCAGTTTATTTTTGGCAGAACTACGCATGTTTGATTTTCACTGGATGTGAGATACGTAGGCAACCCTAATCGGGTCCAACTTCCCCCATTGCAAAAATAACCAAAATGTTAAAAATTTTAATTTCTCATTTTAAATAAGTCGGGTGATGCTTTTTTTACCGAAAATAGCCGAATGTTCCCGAAGTGGACGCCAGAAGGCTGACTTTGCATAAATGGCCACCTTTGGCCATTTTTTAAAATTTTTGGCCGGTTGACCCACTCAGCCTTAAAATCTTCGTCCCCGAAATGTTGAAAGGTCGTGTTTGCAATATCGGGTTTTCTATTTTTTAAAAATCAAGAAAAAGAGTCATAAATAAGTCGGTGATGTTGTTTTGCTGGAAATAGCCAAATGTTCCCGAAAGGGATGCCGGAAGGCTGGTTTTGCATAAACAGCCACCTTTGGTCATTTTTAGGATTTTGGCCAGTTAGCTAACACAGCCTTAAAATCTTTATCCTCGAAGTGCTGAAAGGTCGTGTTTGCAAAATCAGGTCTTGTATTGTAATTTGAAATACAAGAAAAAGAGTCAGTGGGCAAGTGAATACCATTTGGATTTTTGGTCAAAATAAGCCGAGCCAGCTTCGGTGATGTCTTAAACCGTTCTTGCCAAGATAGCCTTAGAGTACCTATCAGTTGTCGAAAGGTTGTTTTCATAAAAGAACGGATGAGTTTGTAAAGTGTCATAAAATAAATCTTCCCGGCCTCCAAATTCATGTGAAATTGGGAAGGGGCCACGTTTTCAAAAGTAGCCATTTGGCTAGAATTGACATATAGGGGAAGGAATTTGCCAGTCTATTTTTTATTTTGTGAGTCTTTTGATTAGAGCACGTGGGTTGTTTAATGTTCAAGTCTGTAGGTCGTCTTTTCGTCAAAGTCTGTTAGGATGGTCAGTTTTTAAACCTGTGTTATCAAGTTTGTTTTATTATAAAAATGAAAAAAAAATGTTTTGTTGTTGTTTACCGTGTATCTGTCAGAACTACGCACAGTCTGATTCATGCGGGGACATGATACGTAGGCAATCCACATAAGATTCGACCACCACTGAAAAGAAAAAAAAAAGAAAAAAAGGGAATAATAGAAAAACGAAAAGAGAATGAGAAACAAATGAAAGTTTGGGAGATTTTCAAAAGTAGCGCAATTATAAGAAGCAGTAATGACGTACGTAACTGAAGCAAATGCATGATAGAAAGGTTTAACTGCCTAGGGGCATTGCATCCCTGCTATGTTTTTACCTATCTGTGAAATGCTCTAACTCAAACGTGATGGCTTCATTTTGGTGTGTTCATATCCAGAGAGGTGGTTGGTTGTAGTTCTAAAATAACTCTTCCCTGCAACACAAAGCCAAAAGGCAATGGCAAATAAAGACAAAATCGGGTTGGTTGATGCCGGTGCCCAAAAGCAGTTGGCTGAACAAGACACTGGCTTGGCTGGTGAAGCAATTTGTTGAGAACAATGGGATGACGACTTGCGAAGGTCCTAATATTGTTGATGCATAAGTCAATGGCTAAGAGGTCATGCTTGGTAATTGGGAAGACGCTCCAATTTTTGGTCGGCCGGAGTAAAGTTTTTGGTAGTTTATTTTGTTGTCATTTCTATTGTAGTTCAGGGTTGCAATCCGGATATAGTCTTGTGGTCAAACCCTCTTATCCTTTCATTTGTCTAGTATCTCATGTGGTGTTATCTAGGTTTGTTCTAGGGTTGTAATTGTTTGTTTTGTTGTTTAACCACTTTCACCGTTTGTCTAATGCAAATCCCGGTCTTTTGTTACCTCCAGTCATCTTCTTTGTTTAGTTATTTTATCATTTTGTTTTGTCTTTTGTTCAGCGCCAATTCTGGTGACATGACATGCACAATTCTCAGTCTGATATCTAAAAGTCGGTTTAGTCAAGAAGCAACGAAATCATTTTTGAAAATAAACAGATGTGGACATTGAGATTATTTGGAGCCCGAGCCATGTGAAACTGGGGAAAGTAAAACACAAAGAAACCATAAAAGAAAGTTGGCCATATTGACAAGGGGACTGTTCGTGGTAATAAAAGTGAGAGTGTTGCCCAACGGTGTATTAAAAATGACAGATGAAAACGCGAATGTGTGGATATGGTTATCAAGTCTGGCACAATCAAAAGATGTTGCGAATGTTTAATTGTGTTGTTTGCACTTGGCATGTTTTGAAGATTGGAATGACGAAGGCATTTTGTTCTGCTATCTAAACACTCTATCCTTCGTTAACCCATTGAGCCTTATTTGTTTTATTTCATACCCCACTTTCGGAATCGGTAGCAAAGAGTAGAAACACAAACATGAAAGTTAAGAAAAGAAAAGGAGAAAGAAAAAGAAAAAGAAAACAACAAAGCAACAAAAAAGAGATAAAAAAAGAAAAAGAAAAAGAAAAATAATAAATAAGTGAAAAGGAAAACAACGAGGAATTGGGAACTACGTTTGACCTGATTCCTCAAAGACGATACGTAGGCGCTTCACAGCTCGATCGTAGCGTAACAAAAAATCAAAAATCCCCAAGCAAGAAACTGGGGTAAAAGTTGTGTTTATTATAAACAAATCTAGTTCTGAAGGTTGTAATTATAAACCAAATTGATGTGTTTTTGAGCCTTCAAGTACCCTTTCTTTCTAGCCATATCCAAATCCCACATTACGGTCCAAAGAAAGACCTTCTGATCGGTCTTCAAAAGAAGCCAAGTCAGGCAAATGAGAGAGTCTTATCAGAACATAATACTCTGATCCCCAGCAGAAAAGACTCTCATCCCCAGTAGAAAAGAAATATGGGAGTGTCTTATCGGTAGCACCCCAATCCGCAGCTGAAAAGTAATACAAACGAGAGAGTCTTATTGGTGAAAACCTTCACGGGCACCTTGAGGCGACTATGAGTTTAGAGAAAAGCCAAAATGAGAGAGGCTTGATAGTGAAAATCCTTTGGGCACTACAAGTCGAATAAAGATTGATAATCAGATAGGAAATCACCAGACAAAGATTGTGAAAGGCGATTAATGATGGAGGACATGTCGCATGTTCATGTCATGACCATTAGAGTTGGTATCCGCATTTGATAAGTTTTTATTTCATAGTTTTTTTTAGAGAGTCATCCTTTTCTTTTGTCTTTTATTCTGTTCCTTTTATCTTTCTCCTTTCATTAAAAATTCTCCAACAGAGTCTGTTTGTGAGAAATGACTTCAAAATTTGCCATCAGCTTTCCAATTATGCAAGGCGGGATCCGATTAGAACATCCAAGTGGTATAAGTCAGTAACGAACAAGCGTGAGGCCAGTATCAGGATATCCCCAGCAAGATGAGATTGACAAAAGGACGGACCAGTGTCAAGAAGTATATCCCCTACAGAAATCAAAGGAGGTTCCCCCAGCGGTATTATCCCTAGCAGGTAAGTAATTAATTCTCCAGCAGTGTTATCCCCAACAGTTTCGAGGGAAGACAACACGAGTTTTGTTTTTAGGGAAGCAGTTCTAAAAGAAGGTACTCCAAGTAGGAGGAAATGCTTTAGGAGGTAAAGGGGGACAACAGTAATTGAGGTAAGGTGCCCGCCTAAAGAACGGAATTTTGTTTTATTTTTAAGTTGTTGTTGGAATTTTAAATCACAATTGAGGTCAGGTGCCCGCCTGAAGAACGGAATGGCGTTTTATTTTTAAGTTGTTGTTGAAGTCAAGTGCCCGCCTGAAGAACGAAATGGCGTTTTATTTCTAATTTGTTGTTGAAGTCAGGTGCCCGCCTGAAGAACGGAATGGCATTTTATTTTTAATCTTTTGTTGAAGTCAGGTGCTCGGCTGAAGAACGGAAAGGCATTATCTATTTTTAAATGATATTTAAAGTTTTTTAATCATAGTTGAGGTCAGGTGCCCTCCTGAAGAATGGAATGGCATTTTATTTTTTGAAGTCAGGTACCCACTTGAGGAAGAAGAAAGATAACACAAGTTTTAAGGGAAGGAAGAAATCATCCCCAGCTAGAATGTCATAACCGACCACCATTTTCAAAATTGACAAAAACTTTCTTTGTATGTAACA
Organism: Nicotiana glauca; assembly: GCA_026770625.1. Classification (NCBI taxonomy): domain Eukaryota; kingdom Viridiplantae; phylum Streptophyta; class Magnoliopsida; order Solanales; family Solanaceae; genus Nicotiana; species Nicotiana glauca. The sequence goes on along the minus strand of MU786832.1, from coordinate 80,728 downwards.
GGAACAAAGCAGTGCAAATTTTCTCCTAAGATAAACATCTTAGTCCGATGAATTTTTTCTCCTAGGATGAAAAAATCTTAGTCCGATGAATTTCTCTCCTAAGATAAAAAATCTTAGTCCGATGAATTTTTCTCCTAAGATCAAAAATCTTAGTCCGATTAATTTCCTCCTAAGATGAAAAATCTTAGTCCGATGAATTTTTCTCCTAAGATAAAAATCTTAGTCCGATGAATTTTTTCTCCTAAGATCAAAAATCTTATTCCGGTGAATTTCCTCCTAAGATAAAAATCTTAGTCCGATGAATTTTTCTCCTAAGATAAAAATCTTAGTCCGATGAATTTTTTTCTCCTAAGATCAAAAATCTTAGTCCGATGAATATTTTTCTAAGATGAAAAATCTTAGTCTGATGAATTTTTTTTCTAAAGATAAAAAAATCTTAGTCCGATGAATTTCCTCCTAAGATAATAAGAAGTCAGTTGGAAAGACTTAGAAAATCTAACAATAAAGAAATGAAGGCAATAGCCGGGAAGACCCGGATAAAATAACAAAAGGGGAAGGCAACAATTGAAAAATTACAGATAAGATAACAAGATGAAGTGAAAGCAATAGTTGGAAAGTTACAGATAAGATAATAAGAAGTGAAATACAACAAGTAGAAGGTTTCAGATAAAACAGCAAAAAGTGGGAAGCAACAGTTACAAGGTTTCAAGTAAGACAACAAAATTGGACCTAGTGTGATGAATTATCTCCTAGAGTGAAAAAATCTTAGTCCGATGAATCTTTCTCCTAAGATATCAAAATCTTAGTCTGATGATCTTTCTCCTAAGATCACAAAAAATTGGACCTAGTCTGATGAATTATCTCCTAGAGTCAAAATCTTAGTCCGATGAATCTTTCTCCTAAGATCACACAAAAATGGACGTAGTCTGATGAATTATCTCCTAGAGTCAAAAATCTTAGTCCAATGAATCTTTCTCCTAATATATCTAAAATCTTAGTCCAATGAATCTTTCTCCTAAGATATCAAAATCTTAGTCCGATGAATCTTTCTTCTAATATCACACAAAAATTGCACCTAGTCTGATGAATTATCTCCTAGAGTCAAAATCTTAGCGTGATGAACCTTTCTCCTAAGATAATAATGGCGTTTTATTTTCCAAGAAGTTGAAGTCGGGAGCCCGCCCGTATAAGTAAGGAATACATTTCAGTCTTTACATTTTAAGTCTTGAAGTCGGGAGCCCGCTCGTATAACTAAGGAATACATTTCAGTCTTTACATTTAAGTTTTAAGTTTTGAAGTCGGGAGCCCGCCCGTATAACAGAGGAATACATTTCAGTCTTTACACTTCAGTCTTTACATTTCAGTCTTTACATTTTAAGTCTTGAAGTCGAGAGCCCATCCGTATAACAGAGGAATACATTTCAGTCTTTACATTTCATGTTTTGAAGTCGGAGGCCTGCCCGTATAACAGATGAATACATTTCAGTCTTTACATTTCATTCTTGAAGTCAGTAACCCACCGGAAGGCAGAAGGTTAGAATAGGAAATCCCCAGCATAAATCGAAATTCAGAAATCAGAAGGAATGCAGTAATGGTCAGTTCAAGCTTCGAAGAAAAATAATTCGAAGCTCAGAAGAAGGAAATAAGCAGTTCAGTTCAGAAATCAAGAGAGGCCGACGAGCCAAGTCAAAAGGAAGAGACATCCGACGAAGCATAAGCCAACAAGAAAGCAGGGCGACAAGAGCAACCCCGAAGATTTAGATAAGATTTTTGTAATTCATAGGCTATAGTTTAGTCTAGCTTCTTATTTTCTTTTTATCATGGTGTAATAAGGAGGTCGGTAAGCAGTAGCAGTAGCGTCAACAGCAATAACAGCAAAATTACAGTTTCACGGTAGTCCCAGCTACCAAAACTTTCCAAACTACATTGACCTGATTCCCTTTTAGCCAGGGATGTGTAGGAGACCTTTTGAAGCAGAGGTTCGGTCAAAATCTTTCAAAATGCTTTATACGAAGTACTCAAACAGGCAAAAATCGCTCGCTCACTTTATCTTTGCACGAAAACTCTTCGTGTTTTCGAACAAAGAGGCGCAGCTGTAAGCACGTTATATTTGCCCTATATGAGAATTACTCCCAAAAATTCAAAATAAAATAATTTTGTGTTGTTTGTAATTTGTGCAGATTTTTGTGTTTTTTTTATATTGTTAGCGTTTGTGTGTGCCTGTTGATTTGTTTAAATTAATGTAAAGACAAAAATGTCGCATTTGGATTTTAGGATTTAATTCTACAATTAGGAGTAATTAAGTTTGTTTTATAAAAATGGAAAATCATAAAATAATGTACTTTGCATTTTTAGCATTTAATGTCCAAGTTGTGTGATTTTATTTTTAATTGGTATTTAATTGTGTGTGACAATAGTTATTAGAAGCTAATTAGTATTTTGGCAAGTTGATTTTGGTTTTACAATTTAAATTAGGATTTTTTAGGTTTTTAATTTTTTTTTAGATTAGAAAAGAAACAAATGGAAAAATGAGATGCAAAATCGGACTAGGCCGTTGTTATTTTGACCAAAACTAGGCCCAAATTTTGTGCCAAACCCCGTCCAACTAACCAGATCTCTCAGACGTCCCAAATGACGCCATTTTGTCATGTCTAATCTCGGATGTTGATCTCTTTTGATCAACATCCAAGATCACCTCTCATAACTAGGCATAACCCGACCCAGTACCCCACCCCGGTGCAAGTCCCCACCCCACTTAACCAAAACGATCCCGTTTCAACTGATAGTTGATCATAGCCGTTGGATTCTTATAATCCAACGACTTGGATTAAACTTCTAATCCCAATACATCAAAGACCCCCCCAAACCATTCTACCAGTCTTATTTCCAAACCCCCCTAGTTATTTCTTTCAGAGACGAACCAGACAACTACCAAACCCTAGCCGCCCCATTTCCCTTCGCCTGAAAGCCCAGCGGCCCGAGGTCCGATGACCATGAAACTAACACCCGTGAGACTTCTAACCACCCTCAAGACAAATCCCCACTCCATTAACCTCGAACCATCCCGTATCTTCTCAAATCTTCGATCAAAGATCATACCAAAAACCCTAGGTCATCTGCTAGCCCCCAAAATCACACCCAATAATCCGCTTGACCTTTTCGTCCCTAATCCCTAACCAGTTTGGCTCGAATCCGAGTAAAGCTCGTCGATTGGCGGATCTAGGGTTTAGAGGTTTGAGACTGTGTTGAAGTTTTCAAGATCAACTTGATTTATAGTTAGAATTATAAGCCTGTTTCTGACGAAATAGACGTATAATACTAACTGGAAATAAATTTCGAAGAGTATCGATTGGAATCCGAAAATCAGAGATTCCGAGTTGTGTTTTGTTTAAATCAGTTTCAGGTATTTTTTGTTTGTTTTTAGTTGTTTTACTTCATCTAGATTCTGTCTGTCAAGTTCATAGTCTACTCCATTCATGTTTTGTTTAGAACTGATTATCTGAATTTTTCTCTGATCGCTTTTATTGAACATCTTGAAACAGTCAGTGTCCGTATGTCAATTATATAATTTGTTTAAATTGTATTTTTGCCTTGATTTGTTTTTCCTGATGTTTGGATCCCCTGTACAGTTCAGTGTGAGTCTTAGCCAGTAAATAATTACGGTTTCCTGGAATGTTCAGTTCATTATTTTCTTTTGTTTGTTTCCATGACTGTAAGGAATAGTGTATTCACCTTTAACCTGGTTTTAGCTCAAATTTAGCTTCATTGATCCAGAGATTAATTAGAAATCAGTTTAGTAGATTTAGATAAGATGAATTGGTTATAGCTGGGGCAGTTTTGTACATATTGATAGGGGATTGGGTAGGACAGTAGTTTAAGGGGGTTCTAGAGGGTATTTTGGGATTTAAAAGATTTGAAAATGGTTAGTGGTCTGACATTAGGGTATTAAAGTACCATTAAACTAATTAATTGATTAGTAGTTGTGGGGAACAAAGCTTAATGGTATGGAATCTGATTAAACAAGTAATTATTTGCCCATAACATTTGATTAAAATAAGAAGACATATAGGAATGGGAGTAAAAAATGGGGAATGGGCAGAATCGTTTCGGAGCCTGGTTTGAGTGTTCCCAAGGCATAAGGCAGTCCTGTTTCTGGGTATAAAAGAAAACATTTTGGACAGAATCAGGGGTAGAAAACAAAATCAGTTTTAGAGCTTAAAGAGTTGAGAGGTCATTGTTGAGAGTTGAAAAGGAATAGCTACTGTTTCATTGCCTCACTTAGAATCTGAAATAGCTAAAACCATTTTCTCTTTACTTATTTCTATACCCGAAGTTAAGATATTTGGAGTCGTTTACAAGGTTGGATCCGTTCTGTTTGAATCAAACTTCAACACCAGTTGGTTTGGTCAAGGTTGTGTCTGGTTGATGTCTATTTTCTCATTGGGTTTCAAGTTGTTTCTGGATTGTTTTGATGCAGTCCTATCAACTCTGTTTGATTTTCAAATCTTCCTAGGCGTTTTGATTGTCGTTTTGTCTTGAAATTGGCTCTAATTGTTGCTGCTGATTGACAATCTGTTGTTGCTGTTCGAATTACTGCTGTAGCTGACCTCTTCTCCTTCTTCTTTTAAAAATTCCATTTCCAGGTACATGTTCTAAAGCTCAGATCTATGGAAATGAAGTGTTGTTTGAAGTGAATCTCTGAACTTCTCCTATTTTGTTTAATTCTAATGTATAAAGCAGTAGTTTATTCGATATCTCATGTTAGGTATTAGACTGATTCTGGACTGTTACATAACAAACTGTTAAACTCATTAGATACATTCATCATGCTTTAGCAATTCAGTTTTATTCAACTGGTGCTGCTAGTGTAATGTAGAATTTCAGTGGACTTTAATGGGTATATAAATGGACTGTATTAGTGTGGCTATTCAGATTCATGAGAGTTGAACATTTAATTGTTTCCTGTAGTATGTTTCAATAGGTTAGTTTAATAGTTAAATTATTAGATATTGAGTCGCTAGTGGACGATGTTAACATGAATAGCTTATTAAATAATGCTAGTAAATATTGTTAATTCTCAATTGTTACTGTTAGTTTTAATGTCAGTTCTTAAGCATTGATTTGTTTTCAAAAGTCGTAAAAAAAACGAGTTCGAAATGGTTTTGTATTTCATGCTAGTTTGAATTAGTTTGAGAATAATTAGCTTGCTTTAGTAATACCATTGTCAAATCCATGTTCCTATTTTGATTTTCAACTTTAGTAGAATAATCACCAACATATGAAAGATTAAGATGATATGAGCATAAAAAAGAAAATTCAAACGGAGAGTGTCAAGTTGATTTGGGATTCGATTGATTTCCTTTTGCTACGAGTGCAATTTTCCTTTTGCATTTGTTTTAATCTAATAACTAATAAGTTAGGACCTTTTCAAGCATGTTAATTAATTAGGCTTCCTTTTAGAGACAAATAATGTAGGATATCATGGTTTACTTTAGAATGAACCTTTAAATAAAAATGAGACGAGCCTCGCCAAATAAAATGCTCAAGCTGCGGGGCCCTCAATAAATGGCTATAATAAATGATTAGAATTCGGGATGGGCCGTTTAGTGAATTCCGCGGCTTTCCCCAAAGATAATAACGCGCTACTCACTTTAGGCACGTTTTTAATAATTTACTTTCTTAAACTCCAGTGCCCATTTATGTGATCCAAATCCAAATCTCAACGGAGTCGAAATATGTCAATAACCACGGGTAAATTGATGTGACGTGATATAAGATGTGTTTTTGCACGACGTTGCAATTCTCATTAAAGAATAATAATGCAAGCGGTGAAGAGTTAAAATTTGCTCATAGGTTTAACATGTATAAAAATCAGATAAATAAGCCGAATATGACCGTTGAGCGACCGTGCTAGAACCACGGAACTCGGTAATGGGACACCATAAATCTCCCAAGTGGCGACTGTAAATCTTTAATAATAATCCCGTTTCGATTGTCCTTTAGTTGGAAAAACTTCCCCTATTACGCCCTTTCGGAGGCGTAGTAAGTGAAAAAGGAGGTGTGACAGGGTGGATTGCTATAGTGAAATAAAGTTGAATTATGATACTGATATTGTTATATGGTGGGATCGGGTACCGCGCCGTAACATATATATTTTATTTGTTGTTGTTTATGTTGTTACGGTGAAAGCAGGGAGGATTCTATTTTTTACGGTGGGATCGGGTTACACGTCACAACCTCTGTATTTCTATTTCCTTTAGTGGTGTTGGTTTTCAGTATTTTAATTTGAAACTCTAAGGATAGGTACTAATAACAATGGCTAATTTCCTAAGGCTATAGCAATTATCATCAGTTGACTTTCTTATTTTGTTCCGTATTTCCTTTTCTGCCTTTATTGTATACTGTGTACAGGTTGTAGTGTACGTGACCTGCCTTAAAGTCGTCAATACTTCCTCGAGGTTAGGATTGGAATTTACAGAGTACATGGGGTCAATTGTACTCATACTACACTCTGCACTTCTTATGCAGCTTTCGGAGTCGATCATAGTGGCGGTTATTAGCGTGCCTGGATTGGACAACTTGCGGAGACTTGAGGTACAGTTGCTCACGGCCCGTAGCTCCCGGAGTCCCCTTCCCTTTTACTTAGCTGATTATTTTAACTTCAGACAACTTTATGTTTATTTCAGACATTTTTATGTAATATTCTAGTAGCTCGTGCACTTGTGATACCCGGTGCAGGGATTCTAGCAGATGTTTGGCAGTTTTAGCTTCTGTATTTATACTTTGGATTATTCAATTATTTCAGTTCTTTCCCATTATTTCATTTAATCTGTTAAAAATGGATAAGTTTTTCTAACGTTGGCTTGCCTAACAAGTGAAAAGCTAAGTGCCATCACGGTCCTTAAAGTGGGAATTCTGGGTCGTAAAAGTCCATTTCCAAAATTTCCTTTGTAAACTTTATTCAGCTTTAGTGTTTGTAAACTCCTAAATCTCCATTCCCATAGCAAAGCTAACAGCTCCTTCTTCATCCGTTAATACAAAACCAATCAAACTCCTGCATGGGTTGCCTCTTGAAGCTCAATCAATATTAACATTCATCCAGCCATGACTAGGAAATTCCCATAATAACTTTTTCATCTTCAATCTTGGAGTATACTTCTCGAGTATTTGCAATAAGTTTGGTCAATTGCGTGGGGCATTTGCAAGCTTGGCTTCCAAATTTTGATTATTTATTGAAGTTTAGATGATACTTGATATATCACCCTACTAATTGATACAACTTCTTCATATTTATAGTTGTTTATTCTCTTTCATTACTCCTACAAAAGAAAGGAAGTGCATGAAATATAAGTTTTAGCCGTGGAATGACCTAGCAAGTCCAGCACTTTATTATTGACTTTTGCAGAGACAAACCTTCCATTTATATACCTGCATTTGAGAGAACATAATACCACATACAGTGGACAGCATGCGATCTAAAGAACACATGAGGTAGTCTTTCTTCATCTGTATTGAGACAACACCAATATCTTGAAGTGACAAAGTACCCCAACTTCTTGAAATGATCACCAAGTGGCAATTTGGCTTTCCACACCATCCACATGAAAAAAAACAATTTTAAAAGGTAATCCTTTCACCCACATATTTTGATATGCAATACTACGATCTCTTCTCCTCCTATGATACTCCCAGGATAATTTAACAGTGAGGTTTCCCTTAGCTTTCAACATCCAGTATGGTCGATCAAGCTCATTATGTGCTTCTAGGGGCTTGATATTCTCTATGATATGAAATTCAAAATCATGATACAGAATTTCCGAAAATCTATATTCATCCCAGGACTCCTCCACCACCATATCATAAACATTATGGATCGATTCATCACAGAAAACATCTGATGGAGTAATGAAATTCAAGGCTCCCAATCTTGTCCAATTATCAAACCAAAATAGTGAAGACCCCATTTTTGGTTGCCAGATGATTTGATGTTTAATATCACCTCTACACTCAAGCATCTTCCTCCAAACATAAGATCCATTCCTCAAAGGAAACACTAAAGCATTTAATTTCTTACAACATTTTTGGCATATGAATGAACTCCACAATGTAGGTTTATTTCTAAAGTTCCACCACAATTTACAAAATAAAGATTTTGACACATCATGTAGTGATCTATAACTCATACCTCCTTCTTCTTGTAGTTGACATAAGGTGTCCCAAGATGCCCAATGCATCCCTTTACCTTCAATGGAATTACTCCAAAAGAATCGAGCAAACAATTTGTGTAACTTATTAATAACACCGAGAGGAGGATTCACATGTGACAACAAATGTATTGGCATACTTGAAATGAAATGATATTAGAATTTCACTACTACTAATAGACAATAATTTACCTTTACATGATAGCAATTTGTCAGGAACGTTGTTGATAAGCCCTTGTAGTAGACCATTCTTATTCTAGCATGTATAAAGCAACCTAGATAGGTGAAAGGAAATTATTGCCTGCATATTCTAGTAATCCTTTGTAACTTATTCACCACTTCCATGATTGTTGAATGATGCATATAGACTGCTAATATTTCCTTGTTGATCAATTGCCCTAAAGCCATTTCATAAGCACTAAATACCTCCACGATCAACTGTAATGAAGTTGCATCTAATGATGAGACAAATGATGGTATCTTCAGCATATGCTAGATAATTTATCTTAGAACTCTAGTTCGGTAATCAAAATCCACAGAAATATAAATTTAGATGTAAGGCATTCAAACCCCTCGATATAGCATCAGCAGCCAATATAAACAAAGTAGGTGACAATGAGTCACCTTGCTTGACTCCTCTGGTAGATTTGAAGAAATCATAATGCTGCCTATTTATC
>MU786832.1:51367-66734 GCA_026770625.1 Nicotiana glauca | reverse complement strand
GGAACTATGGGCCTCCTCTAAATTCAACTCTCGGAGTCCATCTACATTAGGCACACAAACTAGGCCTTGCAACCTCAAAACGCAATCATCACCTAAGGTAACCTGCTTGGCACCTCCATGCCGCATCGTGTCTCTAAGGACACACAAATGGGGTTCATCATACTGCCGATCACGGATACACTCTATTAATGAAGAACTAGAGACCGTGCAAGCTATCACACGGCCGGGCTCCGAAACATCCAACCTTACGAACTGATTTACCAAAGCCTAAACATCCAAAGCAAGCGGCCTCTCACCGACCAAAATATAAGAAAGACAACCCACACTGGCTGACTTCCTAGTCAAAGCATCAACCAACACATTGGCCTTTCCCAAATGATATAAGATGGTAATATCATAGTCTTTCAACAACTCCAACTACCTCCTCTGCCTCAAATTCAACTCATTTTGCTTGAAGAAATACTGAAAACTCTTGTGATCCGTGAACACCTCACACACCATGACATACAGATAATGCCTCCAAATGTTCAATGCATGAACAATGGGTGCCAACTCCAAATCATAAACCAGATAGTTCTTCTCATGAATCTTCAACTACCACGAAACATAGGAAATGACCTTGCTGTCCTGCATTGACACTGTACCAAGCCCAATACGAGATGCATCACAACAAACTCTATAAGGCCTTGAACCTATAGGAAAACCCAACATTGGTGTCGTAGTCAAAGCTATCGTGATCTTTTGAAAGCTCGCCTCACACTCATCCAACCATCTGAACCGGGCATCCTTCTTGGTCAACCTGGTCATTGGGGTTGTGATAGATTAAAACCCCTCTACAAACCAACAATAATTGCCTGCCAAACCCAAGAAACTCCGAATCTCTGTAGCTGATGCTGGTTTAGTCCAGTTCTTGACTGCCTCAATCTTATTTGGATCAACCTAAATAACCTCTGATGATGCAACATGACCCACGAATACAACTGAACTCAACTAGAACTCACAGTTCAAAAACTTGGCATACAACTAGCTCGCCCTCAAAGTCTAAAGAACCACTCTAAGATGTTGCTCGTGCTCCTCCTGGTTGTGGGATTAGATCAAAATATCATCAATGAAGACTATCACAAACAAATCCACGTAAGGTCTAAAAACTCGGTTCATCAAATCAATAAAAGTTGTTAGGCCATTTGTCAACTCGAATGACATTACTAAAAACTCATAATGCTCGTACGAAGTGTGGAAAGGTGTATTAGGGACATCGGATACCCTGATCCTCAACCGATGCTATCCAGATCTCAAGTCAATCTTCGAAAATACCTTGTCACCCTGAAGTTAGTCAAACAAATCATTAATCCTCGGCAATGGATACTTATTCTCGATTGTAACCTTGTTCAACTACCGGTAGTCAATACTCATTCTCTTCGATCCGTCCTTCTTCTTAACAAACAACACTGGCGCACCCCAAGGCGAAACACTAGGCCTAACGAAACCCTTCTCAAGCAGGTTTGTATCTACTCAATTAACTCTTTCAACTCAGGCAGGGCCATACGATACGGCATGATAGAAATGGGCAGAGTGCCTAGAGCTAAATCAATCAAAAAGTAAATATACCTGTCGCGTGGCATACCCAGCAGGTCTGAAGGGAATACCTCAAGAAACTCATGAATAATAGGCACATAATCAATAGGTGGAACCTTAGCACTAGAATCACGAACATAGGCCAAATAGGCCAAACACCCCTTCTCGACCATATGTCACGCCCTCACATAAGAGATAACACTACGGTTAGAATGACCAGGAGCCTAACTGCACTCTAAATGAGGCAAACCAGGAAAGGCTAAGGTCAGAATCTTGGCATGACAATCCAAGATAGCATGGTAAGGTGATAACTAGTCCATCCCAAATATGACATTGAAATCAACCATGTCCAGAAGAAGCAAATCTACATGAGTCTCAAGACCCCCAATCACAACTATACATGAACTACGGACTCGATCCACCATAATTGAATCACCCACCGGTGTAGACACATAAACAGGAACACTCAAAGAATTACTAGGTATGACCAGATACAGTGCAAAAGAAGATGACACATATGAGTAGGTAGACCCTATATCAAATGACATTGAAGCATCTCTATCACAAACTAGAACCGTACCTATAATAACTGCATTTGAAGCCTCAGCCTCTGTCCTGGCTGGAAGAGCATAACATCGGGGCTGGGCCCTACCACCCTAAACTATATCTCTGGGACAGCATGCTACTGGCTGGCCTCTACCTCTAGCGGCCTGAGATCTATCTCCAATACCTCAACCTCTACCTTTAGAACCTCTACCACCACCTCTAACAGATTGGACGGCCTGCAGAACACCTGGTGCCTGCACTATGGCATGGGAACCCTAATGTTTGGAGCTACTCGGTGGTCGAGGGCAAAACCTAGCATTGTGACCCATACCACCACAAGTGTAACAAGCCCTCGGCTGCTGAGACTGCTGACCCTGACGACCTAAATGAGCACCGCAAAAATCTCTAAAGCGGTAGTGCACGGATAGGAGCTGGTGGAGAACTACAGAACTGATGATCAGAATACTTCATCTGAGAACCTCGGCCACCTGAAGTGTCGTGAGAAACCTGGAGTGCTAAATGAAAAGGCTTAGGAGAATGAACTATACCATATGAATCCCTACCTCCATACGAGGTACCACTGAATCGGTCTAAATAACGAGGCCTCTTGTCTAACCCATGACCACCTCCCTACGATAGAACCATCTCAACTCTCCGGGCCATATTGGCCGCCTCCTAGAAAGATATCTCACTCATAGTCTCTCTAGCTATCTGAAGATGAATCAGCTGAATATGTCCATCAATGAACCTCCTCACCCCCTCTCTCTCGGTTGGAAGTATTAGAATATCATGGTGAGCGAAATCGATGAATCTGGTCTCATACTGGGTAACAGTCATAGAACCCTACTGGAGACGCTCATCTGCCTCCGATAGGCCTCTCTCTAAGTGATAGGGAGAAACTTCTCCAAAAATAGCTACACAAACTACTACCAAGTCAAATCAGGTGATCCGGCTAGTCTAGCAAAGCAATAACCTCTCCACCAAGTCTTGGCGGATCTAGACAAGCAAAAAAGTAACAAAATTGACCATATTGGTCTGTATTATCCCCATGTTCCTGAGAACCTAATGACAACTACCCAGATAATCATGTGGATCCTTAGAAGATGCACCGCTGAATGTAGTAGTGAAGAGCTTGGGGGACCTGTCCAATCTACACAAACCATCAGCAGACATAACTGCTCTATCACAAGCCTGGGCTACTACACCCGACTGAAGTGCTCCAACTGGATGAACTGGTGGAGTCTGAAGCTGGGGAGCTACCTACTCCGCAGTGCGAGTAGCAAGAGATTGGGCTCCACCTCCAGCCTGAGAGACGATCGGGTCTACAGGAAGCAAATCTGCTTAGTGACACTTTTCATAAGGCCCACTAGATGGACTAGAGCATACTGGAGAACTAGGCAGTAATAAACCCCTCTAGGACCTAAGTTGGGCCTACAGGAACTGCTAGGGCCTGAACCTCATCATCAAAATCAACCTGAGGCCCGTCGCGGGTGCTGCTGCCCTGAGCTGAGCTCTTCCCCTACCTCGGCCTCTATCACGGCCTCGGCCTCTCCCTCAGCCCCTCGTGGGAGCCACTGCTGGGAGCTCGGGTTGCTGGTTAGTGGATGAGGAAGTGCGTGTTCTCGGCATCTGCATGAACCAAACCGTACGACAAGAAAGAATAAATGTGAAGTGCTTCCTAACTTTGTAGCCTCTAGGGGTTATGTAGATGTCTCTGTACTGATCCCTCATACTCTACTAAGCTTGTGTTTGAACTGTGAGACCCATGTAACCTAGAGCTTTGATACCAACTTGTCATGACTCGGATTTTCCACCCTCGAAAGTCGTGATGGCGCCTACTCATTAGAGCTAGGAAAGCCAATTATTGAACTAACTTCCCTTTTACCTATTTTATACTCTTTAACATTTATATACAATAATGTGCAAACAACAGAAAAAATTTAGAATAAGAGGAAAAAAGCAATAAAATATTTGAACATGCAACTATTACAACCGATTAAGCCTTAGCCACCTCAAAACATGATGTCATAGTGTCACAGACGGTTCACGATTTGCTAAATACAAAAGTCTAAATAAATAACAGTACACTATTTCTAAATAAATGAAAAATTAAACAGGAATTAAAGGATAGATGAGATGTCAGGGCCTACGGACGCCTGCAGGTTTATCTTGTATCTCCATGTGGACTGAAGGTAGTAATACACCAGGATCTGCATAAAAGAGTGCAAAGGGTAGTATCAGCACAACCGAACCCATGTGCCAGTAAGTGCCTAGCCTAACCTCGGCGAACTAGTGACGAGGCTAGGACCATACTACCAAATAACCCTGTGCAATTCGAATATATACAGCGGAAAAAATGTACAGAAATAAACAGTCAAGTCTGGGAGGGGGAGCAAGCTACGAGGGGGGAGATATCGATTTCAAATATAAGGACAACAAGTAAACGAGAGAAACAATATAACTCGGATATCAACAAAGAATCGAAAATCAATAAATGCAGGACATCACCTTTCATGCTTTTACTCTCGTCCTCACCAAAGCAATCATATAATAAAAATTTACACGACATCACCCTTCATGCTTTTACTCTATTTTCTCACCATATAATTATTATAATCAGAACAAAGTGGTACATCGTGCGGCACGACATCACCCTTCTTGCTTTACACTCTTTCCTCAGAATAATACACGGCATCACCCTTCATGCTTTACACTCTTTCCTCACAAAAATAATACACGACATCACCCTTCGTCCTTTAACTCTCTTCCTCCCCCAAACAATAATCACAAACAATAGGGCAAGGGAATAAATGAGATTATAACAAGAATTCCAGCAAGGGAAGAATATCAATAATATCAATATCCCAGTTAGGGAGATAACAAAATAAAGAAACAATATCCCGACAAGGGAGGCAACATAATGATCTCTTTATCTTTCTCACTTTTACTTCAAAATTCACTTTACAACTCAAGCCAAAGCTCTAAAGGTTCAATTATCACTTATACCTTCACTTCTCATTATACAACTCGGGCCAATGCTCCTCAAAGTTCAACTGTCACAATTACTTCCACAAGCTTTGCATAACAAATAGAAACCTTCACCTAGGCATGAATAACACAACAAAGTCATGAAAATCACAAAATAAGACTCACGGGCATGCTAGACACCAACGTATAGATACTTGTCACTATTTCTATATGTCATACTCATCAATTTCGACATAGAAAATAAGACTCGACTCCTAATCCCTCAAACTAAGGTTAGACCAAACACTTAGCTCAAACATCCACGACCAACTCAAGCCTCAAACACCACTTTCCCTTTCAAATTTGGCTCCAAATCAACCGTATCTAAACATAATTGACTTAATCACATTAATAAATGCTAAACGATTCAATTTCAATGCTTAATTATAGCTTTCCCATCATTCTCCCCAAAAAGTCAAATATTGACCTCGAGCGCGCTTGGTCAAAACACGAGATTCAGACCAAAACCAGATCACCCATTCGCCCACGAGCCCAAATATATAATTTATTTTAAAATTTGACCCCAAACCGATGCTAAATTCCCAAATAATCAAAAAGCCCTAACTCTACCCAAATTCCTAATTTTCTACCGTTAATCTCATGTTTTAGGCCTAGAAATCTAGTGGGTGTTGATAAAAATGGAATAAAACGAGCTTAGGATTACATACCTTTAAAGCTATGGTGAATTTCTCATCAAAAATCGCCCAAGAGGTGTGGAGAAGATAAAGTTTATGAAAAATGATGGAATTCCCTTATTGTATTCTGTTTATGGAACATAAAATTCCCAACAACACATATAAACCATATCAAACCTGTACTGGGCTCCAGAACCATTATACGGGCCCGATACCATAGATTTCACATAGCATTTCACTTTCAAAAACCTTTATATTTTTTCAGAAAATAATTTCTTTTAAAAATCCATTTCTCGGACTCGGGACCTCAAAATTCGTTTCCGGGCATACGTCCAAGTCCTATATTTTTCAACTAACCCCTCGGGACTATCAAATCATGAGTCTGGATCCGTTTACCAAAAATATTGATTGAAGTTAACTTAATTGCATTTTAAGCCAAAGTTTAAATATTTTCATAGATTTCTCACATAATAGCTTTCCAGCTATGCGCCCGAACTGCGCACGCAAATCGGTGTGAAGCTAAAAGAGTTTTTTGAGGCCTTGGAACAAATAATTCAATTTAAAAAAGTTATGACCTTTTGGGTCATCACAATATATTACCCTCATTGTATTTCCAGCTAATGATTGAACCATCTTTTACGACTTGACCTTCATGAATCTCAAAATGGTTGATCTTACTAGTGTATATGTTCGGTATATAATGAGTATTAATGTGAAACATATGCTAAATAGAGTGTCCTCCACTCTTTACCTCTAATTAAGCAATCAACTTTCCCTTCACACCCATATTTTCATCTCCTCGAATAGAAATAAGTGGTGAAAAGAAAGTGATGAGAAAATGTTCAGAACATGTAGTCTCTTTTTATAGATTTTAGTAAACTATGGAATTAGAATTCTGGACCCCCTTTGAATCTCAATGGCGTGTCCAGTTTGAATTGATTACTAACTAATTATTTTTGACCTTGTATTAATAGTATCATTTCCCGTTGAAATGGTCCATACATCCCCTAACTGTGCCCCTAGTTAAGGTGTCTAGGGGCAGAGCTATCCACCTTATTGATAGCGAGATGAAGAAAGCAAGGATTTAAATTATTTTACTCGTTTACAATTCATAAGCCATGATTTTAATTATTTTACTTTCTTGACCAATTTCGAGTGTCATATCTATTTGTTTAAAATATCTATTGGGCCATATACCTATTGTGTGGGAGAGGATTGTAAATGGATCATATTTTTGAGCCACAAACTAATGTCCTTTAAGGATTTGCAAAATATAAACAGAAATAGCTCTATGGTAAGTTTTCATTTGTTTTTCCAATTTTCTTTTTTGCACATTAAGTTAAGAAACTTCTTTCTCGATAAGTTTATAAATTGTAGTTGCAAAGGGCAATCAAAAGAAAATGTGAATGTTGTGTCTCAAATTCACGTGATTTGCACCTACTATCTTGTTCACATCGAACAAACCAACTCATATGATTCATCCTGGTCATATGTGCAATACCTGACGCTTGCTCACGTATTAGAGTCTTAGTATAATGAGATTATAGTTTCCCCACCGTAGGTATATAGGGTTGACTTAACATCAACACGAGTCTTTATTTCGTCCTTTAAAATATTATTTGTAATTATATTAAACCCTAATGTCTTACTGCACAAGTACCTAGATCTAAACTTCACATTTTTGTTTGTTTGTTTCTTTTTATTTCACCTTTTGCAACTCCATTTGATCTACTTATTGATAGAATAATGAATGTTAAAGTGTAACAATTTCAAATATAGTAAAATAGATTTGGACAAGAGATTATTCTTAAATAATAAAAATCAGATCATATTTTTCAAATCTTGAAAGGACATTATTTTTTTATTGATATATGATCCATTTATGTGATGATCCGACCCGTTGTCTCGTGAGTTACCGCTCCGTTTTCTCTATTTTCAACTTCTTTATGTTTCATTATCCGTATCTTATGTGATCGAGTTGGTTTGGAGTGGTTTTGATAAAAAATGAGACACTTAGTCTCTTTTAAGAAGGCTTAAGTTGGAAAAGTCAACCGGATGTTGACTTATGTGTTAGAGGGTTCGGATGTGAGTTCCGATGATTCGGTTAGCTTTGGTAGGTGATTTGTGACTTAGGAGCTTGGTCGGAATTGGTTTTGGAGGAGCGAAATAGAATTAGGCTCGAATTGGCGAAGTTGATATTTTGGCGATTTCTGATTGGTTGGTGAGATTTTGATCTGAGGGTCGAAATAGAATTTTGATAGTTGTTGTAGCTTCTTTATGTGATTTGCGATATGTGTACAAAATTTCTGGTCATTCGGACGTGTTTTGTTTAGGTTTTTTATCTAATGAGTAATACGGAAGTTTTTGACTTCTTAAGCTTGAATCCGAGGGTGATTCGATGTTTTGATATTGTTTTGAGTGTTCCGAAGGTTGGAACAATTTAGAAAGATGTTATGGGGTGTGTTGGCATGTTTGGTCGGGGTCCCATGAGGCTCAAATAAGTTTTGGAGTAGTTTTTGCAAGATTTTTCCGTTTTGAGCATAAACATGTAATGATCCAAAGGTCCATTTTTAGTTCTAGAGATCAAAATTTGAATTCAAAACTTCTGGAATTTTGACAATGAATTATACGAGTGATCTGGAAAGTTTGGTTTAATTTCATGAAGTCGCGATTGGGTTTTTGACGCGAAACATTTGTTAATTGTTTAACAAGCGAAATGGATATCTCACTGAGCAAACGAGCTCCGAATTGAGTTTCGATTGAAGGGATATGTTCGTATTATTAGTTTTGACTCATAGGAATAAAAACCATCAAATTCTGAGGTCCCAGGCCCGAGAAATGAATTTTTGAGTAAAATTATTTTCTGAAAATATTTAAGAAAAATGGAAATGAAATTAGATTAGAAAGTGATGGTGTCGGGCCCGTATTTTGGTTCTGGCGCCCGATACAGGTCTTATATATGGTTTAAGCACTTTATGTAAATTTTGGTTGAAAACATACATCGTTTGACGTGTTTCGGACTCAAAATGGAAAATTTGATGTTTTATGAAATTTTAAAACATTCTTGGATTTTAAAGCTTAATTCGGGGTATATGATGTTATTTTGGCGATTTGATCGCATTTTTAAGTTCGTAGGATGTTTTTGAGTTAGTGTATGTGTTTGGTTAGGATCCCCGAGGGCTCGAGAGTGTTATAGAGGTGTCTCTGAGTGATTTCGGACTTAGGAAAATTTCAGAAAATTGCAGAAATAGTACCCCATGAGCAGTGCCGGACAGAATGTTAAGTTCTGAAAAATGGGACTTCGTCCCATTTTCCATTTTTACCGATTTGGAGCTCGGATAAGGCGATTCTTCGGGAGATTTTTGGATAGAACAATTGGGTAATTGTTCTTAACTCAATTTTGTTTATATTACTTGAATCTATTACTAGTTTTGGCGTTTAATCTGTAAATTTTGATAGAAAAGGTTAGAAAACCCTCATGGACAGAATCATGGATTTGAGGGTCAAAATGTGATGAGAATTGGATAATTTTGGTATGGTTAGACTCGTGTCGAGATGAGGAATCCGATGATGTTAATTTTCTAATTTTTCAAGACGTGGGCCAGGGGCTCGGGTTTTTGCTAATTTCAAGAATTTTGGTATATTATGACGTATTCGTTCTGATTTTGGATAGATTCGACGCACGTGGAGGCCAATTCGAGGGGGAAGGCATCACAAGTTAAAGAAATAGCCGGTTCGAGGTGAGTAATATTTTGTAAATGACATCCTGAGGGTTTGAAACCCCAGATTTGCACACCATAGTGCTGTATTAAGGTGACTTAAACGCTGGATAGCGAGCGTGGGGTAGAGCACCGTTAGGGATTGTGACTTGGTCCGTCCCGACTTATGAAATTACTGCGTATTTGACTGAAACTAGTTGTTATCATCATAATCTGGGCCGATTACCATATTTGGGCTTCGTGCCAATTATTGGAACCCTTCGCGGATTGTTGTCGATAATTCCTCCCCTGATTTAATTATATATTTGAACTCAGTCATGTATTTTCCACTATTTTAAAAACTCAGCCAACTTATTATGCCTTAAACATTCGAAATGATATTACTAAAAATATTTTTGGGCTGAGCATCATGTTTTATTGTTGCTCGAGTGGCTTATGTAATTATGTTGACTGAGTAAGGCCGAGGGCCTGTATTGTGAGGATATACGGATCGGGATGCGCGCCGCAACGGTTACTATATGATATTGTTCTGAGAATGAGCCCGAGGGACTGATACTATTCTGAGTTACTGATACTGAGCCAGAAGGGCAGATTTCTACTTGTTATTTTGATATTGAGGCCGAGAGCATGGTTGATTATATTGATATTGAGGCCGAGAGCCTGATTGATGCCACGAGATGGCTTGATATTGCGCTTGGGCTATAGGAGCCCCTCCGGATTCTATACACACCCTCAGTGAGCACCGTCGACGATAAATAAATGGATAGTTCGGGCTGCGCGCTGCAATGGGTACCAGAGTGTACCGTCATATGCATTACATTTCAATAATGCATTTGTTCTTATTTGTATTGTCTGTAATAATATTTATGCACTCTTATTTCATTGGCTTTTATGCTACTTCTTGCAATAATTACCTGATATCCTGGCATTATCTGATAACGGAGTGTTGTGCCCGAAGGGCTGACTTCTATGCTTGTTTGAACTACTTGTTTTGCATTCATTTGTTGAGCTGTTAGAAAAAGACATTTTCAAAAGAGGTTTTAAACTGAGCCAAGATATTTCTAAAGATTTCACGGTTTCACTATTTTTCTCAAAGGGTTTACACTGCTCCTATGTAGTATGATGTCTTGCTTTACGTAATTTCTTACTGCTCAGTTGTTATTTACCCTTAATACTTACTGAGTAGCGGGTTTTAGTTGATTGGAGGCAGGGTTATCCGAGTTTTAGCAGGGCGGTTGTCAGCGTTCGTAGTACCGCTTTTCTCCCTTTTGTTTATCAGTCCTGTTTTATATATTTCAGACCTTGTAGTTGTACTTATACTCTAATAGATGCTCATGACTAGTGACACCCCGATGTCGTTATGAGCTGGGTTGGATTTCTGTATTTTTTTCTATACTTCCGCTATATGGTATTAATAAACCATGATGTACTACAATTGTGTTAAATAAATGCTTTAAAGGAATGAATTGGGTTGACTGGCTGGCCTTGTCTTCACGAGAGGTGCCATCACGACCACGCTTGGGATTTGGGTCGTGATATGTTGGCATCAGAGCCTAGCTTATTAGGTTTCGCGAGTCATGAGCAGGTTTACTAGAGACTCGCAGATCGGTACGGAGACGTCTGTATTTATCCTTGAGAGGCTGCAGAACCTTTAGGAAAACTTCACATTCTTGGAATCTTATCGTGCGTCCTTGATTCAGCTTGAAAAGTAACACTTGAAATTCCTTCCACACATTTGCATGCGTGCATGAGCGCTCAGTATCATATATGCCTTGATGGCTTGTAATTCCCCGGTCGAAGGGCGAGCTGTGATCTCTGTGAGTTTGATGTTAGGCTAATCTGGAGGACTTGAGGCCGGATCTTTGCCTATGTCTTGAGTATCGAGGTGCCGGTTGTGTGAGCCAGTGTATTGAACTTATATGTCCGGTATTGTCCCTATAGTGGGAATGATGGTTGGATAGCTACGTGAGGAGTATGTTAGTACTGCGAGATGTATCTATATGATTGGAAGTGTCGAGGAAGACCTACTGGATGATAGATGAACTATTAAGTGCATGATTTCCATTGTGATTTGATGTGTAGCCCCGAGTTATGGGCGTGTGAGGAATCTTTTAGTGTCTCCTAGTTTGGAGTGAAGTAAATTTCATGTTGCGGTATGAGTTCATACTCATGAAGATTAAGTGACTGTGTAATGTGTATGACAGTTGAAGGTATAAAAATGTTAATAGGAGGCAAAGCAGGTGGGTTATCTCCTGCGGGAGGGTTCTAAAGTTGTGTGATCCCAATGTTGTTTATTAGAAGATATCATTTACAAGTGAAGAATATGCATTGAAATCTAAATTGGGCCACCTAGAGAGTGGGCTTAAATGTTGTGTGAGAGAACGCAAGAATTGCAAAAAAGTTAAAATTCCAGATGATTTGTGTTTCCACGAGCTTACGAAGGAGCGAGTTCAATATCACTATGGTATTACGACAACAATAGAGTATATGCGTTATGATTTATTGAGTGCGTTTTGATCTATGGCTTTAAGCCAACTTGGGGAGTTTGTTATTGATTAAGTTGATTGCACGGTTAGGTGCTATATTGGTTCCGGTTTGAGGCATGTTGGTGAGTTTTTTATGGTTTGAACATGGTGGACTTGATTTTATATGGGGCATGGATTTGTTAACTCCGTGTCATGCTATTATAGACTGTCATGCTAAGACAGTTACTTTGGCTATGCCGGGTGTGCTGCGGATCGAGTGGCGTGGTATGGCTGATTATATTCCTAGCAGAGTAATTTCTTTCTTGAAAGCCCAGTGTATAGTTGGGAAGGGTTTTCTGTCATATCTAGCTTTTGCGCGCGATGTTGGAGTTGAGACTCCTAGTATTGATTTTATCCCAGTTGTGAGGGATTTTTCATCCATTGCATCGCCCTTGACCAAGTTGACTTAGAAGGTGCATCGTTTGTATGGTCGGACGATTGTGAGAAGAGCTTTCAGAAGCTCAAGACAGCTTTGACAACAACTCCAGTGTTGGTTTTGCCATCAGCTTTAGATTCATGTACTATATATTGTGATGCTTTACAGATGTTTTGTGGCATGTTGAGGAGAGTATTTTATCTAAATCATTGGACGCACTAGTCGAGCTAATTTATGGTGATAAATATATGCTGTGAGCACGAATGTCTGTGAGGTTTGAACCTGTCTGCAAGAACCGAGCCAATATTTATGCTCGGAAGATACGCAGGCTATGATATGCCTAGAGTGGGATATTGAGCTTAAAGGTATAATGTTTCTCGTATTAGTAATTGTGTTAAGAACTATCTGGAATATACTTGAGATTTCCAAGATGCTAGAGTCCAGAACAAACTTGGTAATTACTAATTCTGCGTTAATGTGCTGGTTTGAGCTGTGACAACATAGTTTGCTCGTGCCTACAATATAGATTGTTATTTATGCCAGTCCAGGAGCATGAGAATCCTATTTCATTTACCAGATACAGGTGTACTTATTGGATCGCTCCTATATGATATGCTTGGACTGGGGGTCTGTGACCGTGCCAGGTGGATTATGTTGTTGGCAACTAAGTTGCTCGAGAGGTTGATGTCAATGTGAGATATAGAAGAGTTGGTTACTATTAATCTATTCATGTATCTGGGTTCCATTGTGATTGACGAGCTCATAGCATATCGTTGGGGTGGTACTTGTAGAACTTCCAAAGCGGCTCTCTTCTTTGAGGTATTTTCCCTTTCTGGGGTAATCGGATGGTGCAATAGTGAGGTTTACTGGTATGGCATTGTATTATGTACTTATCCGTGGGTATGATGATTCGCTTGTTGTACTAGATATCAAATTGCGCTCGGTTGATGGTTTAGAGCATGGTGACTTGGGGTGTCTCAAGTGATCTAGTGTCTGAATACCTCGCGGTTAGATTCGGGTGTTCTGTTTCAATGATATGAGAAGGGTTCTCAGCCTTGTTTTGTGGTGGTACTAGTGAACTTGTGGCACAACTCTTTCATTTGAGTCATTTTTATGAATTTAGTATACTCGGACTGTTGCTTATTGGCGCGCGTACTGTGCGAGTTATGGCTTAGGCCTGTATTGATGTGTCATGTCACCAGAATAGTGTGTTGGATTAGAAGAGATCAGATGGATCATTAATGAATACAAACGGATTCGATTTCGGTATGTTGGAAGGATAATATCGAGCTTCGGCTCAAAAATTTGATGTAGCATTTGCCAAAGGAGAAGTGACTTCATGAACGGTTGATATGGGAAATGGTTATGGCTTACCGTGTGATTTAGTTATCATTGGCACAATATGAAAGTGTGAGATGACACTTTAGTTGATAAGAGTTTTTCTATCGGTATTCGGGTGTTGTGTGCAGCTGCTGTAATTAGGAATTATCACTACAAGCGTTTGAATTATGTGGTCTATCATGTAATAGCACCTGAAGTTGCAGGTGTGGGTTATTACAGCTTGTTCGGGCTTATTCACAGTATAAATGTGGGATTATGATCATATGAAAGATTTCAAAAGTGGGAATGTGGTCCTATGATTTGTGGATTAGATTGGATTGCAAAAAAAAAATTCAGTTACAACGTGTTGTCGGACCTATATGAGATAGGGTGGCATGGAATCACCCCCGAGTTTATGCATGGTAAGGTTATTCAGCAATTGTTTGGCTTTTGGAACAACTCTGTGCACGTTCGACGACGAACATTTGTTTAAGTTGGGGAGGATGTGATGACCCGAACAGTCGTCTCGTGAGTTACCGCTCCTTTTTTCCCATTTTCAACTTCTTTATGCTTCATTATCCGTATCTTATGTGATCGAGTTGGTTTGGAGTGGTTTTGATAAGAAATGAGACACTTAGTCTCTTTTAAGAAGGCTTAAGTTGGAAAAATCAACTGGATGTTGAATTATGTGTTAGAGGGTTCGGATGTAAGTCCCGATGGTTCGGTTAGCTTCGGGAGGTGATTTGTGACTTATGAGCATGATCGGAATTGGTTTTAGAGGTGCGGAATAGAATTAGGCTTGAATTGGCGAAGTAGATATTTTGGCGATTTTCGGTTGGTAGGTGAGATTTTGGTCCGAGGGTCGGAATGGAATTCTGAGAGTTGATGTAGCTTCGTTATGTGATTTGGGATATGTGTGCAAAATTTCAGGTCATTCGGACGTGTTTTGGTTAGGTTTTTGAGCGAAAGAGTAATACAGAAGTTTTTGAGTTCTTAAGCTTGAATCAGAGGGTGATTCGATGTTTTGATGTTGTTTTGAGTATTCCGAAGGTTGGAACAATTTTGAAAGATGTTATGGGGTGTGTTGGCATGTTTGGTCGGGGTCCCTTGATGCTCGGATAAGTTTTGGAGGAATTTTTGCAAGATTTTGCCGCGTTGAGCATAAGTATGTAATGATATTTTTAGTTCTAGATATCAATTTGATTTTGAAAGTTTCGGAATTTTGACAATCAATTGTAGGAGTGATCTGGAAAGTTTGGTTTAATTTCATCAAGTCGCGATTGGGTTTTTGACGCAAAACAAGTGTTAATTGTTTAACGAGCGAAATGGATATCTCACTGAGCAAACGATCTCCGAATTATGTTTTGATTGAAGGTCTATGTTTGTAATATTATTTGTGACTAATAGTAACAAAAATCATCGAATTTCGAGGTCCCAGGACCGAGAAATGATTTTTTGAGTAAAATTATTTTATGAAAATATTTAAGGAAAATGGAAATGAAATGTCATTAGAAAGTTATGGTATCGGGCCCGTATTTTGGTTCCGGCGCCTGGCACAGGTCTTATATATGGTTTAAGCACTTTATGTAAAGTTTGGCTGAAACGGACGTCATTTGACGTGTTTCGGACTCAAAATGGAAATTT